>JASCQY010000071.1:8346615-8365139 GCA_030264315.1 Sardinella tawilis | reverse complement strand
ACACACACACACACACACACACACACACACACACACACACACACACACACACACACACACACACACACACACCTCCTCCCTTTCTGAGGGACAGCTTGAGGGAACAGTAAATTCTAACTATGATAGATGAGCTGCAGGAGTCACCCCAGTCAGGCAGGTACTTGTGCACTTTTTCTTTGTGTCAGCAGACTGGGCTGATTAATGGAGGAGGCCACACCTCGTTTCCACCTTCAGATAAAAAAAATGGAGGAAGAGAGGCAAAAAAAGAGACAAGCCCTTCAAAAACAAGACGACACCCAAGGAACTGAGCAGCACTCAACTGCGAGGAAGGGGTATGAACTTATGAAGGTTGGATCATAAAGTGTCTCTTTCACTCTCTGTCCTACTCCGTCTCTCTTTCTGTCTCACGCACCACACACACACACACACACACACACACACACACACACACAATGTGCTGCCTGGATGTGATTTGATACCCCACATACCAATCTGATGTTTCAAATGTACACCTCAGCAATTGGCCTACTTACAGTAAATTATCTTTTCATTTACTGATGTCAAGCCTACATACGGAGCATATTTATAGTCATCACAGCCAGTCTGCTACCCATAGTTTGCACATCCACTCATCCATAAAAGCTAAATACATATCTACACATACATACACACAAGCATACATAAATACATACATACATACACACACACATACTGTATACACACAAATGTAAACCAGGATTGGTTTCAACTAGGCTTGCTTGATTTAGGCTACTGGATAAATTCCATATGAATAAATCAATGAATGAGATGAATAAATCAATCTGGGAAACGCAGTAGAAGGATAGAGAAGTGCAATACTATTTGACAATGATAACAACCTATTCAACTTATTACTCTGCAAGTGATGCCTGAATGTGGGCCACAAGTGATGCTTAGAGGACAACAAGATTAAACACAGCATTCCCTTGGACATCAGCCACTGATAACCTTGAACATCCAGGAAAACAATAGCCAATTAATCTCCAATTTGGCACAGGCAAGAAGACCTGGTGGATCGAAACAACAGGTTCCTGTGGATTAACATTTAAGAGACCTCTGTCAATGTGCACAACCTTAAGTGCTTGAATCTAATTACACCCCCCGTTGCCAGCAATTAATAGTGGTTCATTAGGTAAGAAAACCCTCATAGATTTCCCCATTTCTTGAAGATGGATTGCTCCTATGGTGATCAGAAAAACAGTGCAGTCCTCGCGCACATCAAATTACAGAGGATAATGAAAAGGGAGAGAGACAAAGAAACAGAGAGACAGACAGACAGGTCAGCTGGCAAAAGCAGCTGTCTACTTATTGACTGTTTCGGGTCAGCCAGGCTGTTATTGCAAAAACAAAAATCATAACAAATAAACAACACACTCAAAGCATAAATGGGCTCAGGGAACCACTTGACAGGGTGTGGGCTGATTCATTCTCCTGTCTCTGGCCTTCTCTTGCTTGTGGTACTGACAGGGTTGGGAGGGGACCAAATGTTCCAGAAATATCATATACATTATGCCAACCTCATGTCAGCAATAAAATAAGACCTGGACAAAAAACTTCCTTTTTGAACCAGTTACTTTCCAAACATTGATATTCTCATTCATCAAATTAGTCATTTGCTTACGTTGGTTACAAAAATGCTGAATAATGCTCATTGCTCACAGATTGAATGAATATGAATCAATCAACCAAAACATTTTGGTTCCATAGCACCTACACAAAGAAAAATAAAAGATAACCAAGTCCAAGTTGATGCTATACTATGATAAACACACACACACACACCACGTGAATAACAAAAAAGACCATATTACACAGGATTCCTAGATTCTATCAAAAAAGAAAATAATGCTAAGTAATGGTAGTCTTGCTGGTTCTGTGCAATGCATGGGTCATTTCATATAATTACCATTACATCAGACCACAGCATATCTAGCCTATAGGCTCTCATGTTAACCAACTCATGTCCTTCCAACAGGCCTGAGATTATCAGGCCAGGTAGGAAATGGTGTAAGGAGAATATCAAAAGAACGACAAATAGACTTGTAGTCTTTCAAAAATCATTATGCTGGATATGAGAAACTGCTTAATGTGTTTCTGACGCCGTCTTAAAGCTGGAAAACATTATAGAGTATATAGTGCAATCTGAGTATATAGACGTCAGAACATTATGCTGGGTAACCTGGAACTTTTCCATTCAGCCCCTGTGAAATGCCACTAGCTTCTGTTACTGTATCAGAACGAACTTCAAACTTTGACCTTTAGACAGAAAGGTTAACACAACAAAGGGGCCAGTAACATAAAATGTGTTGAATTTAAGTCAATATAAAGCATGTCATGGTGTTTGAAATACATTCACATAATGAAATCAGTCCCTTGAGAAAGCAATTCAGTTGGTTGTCTTTTGAAGTGTCACTCAAAACTAACACACAGGCAAAAAGAGGCTCAATAACCCAACTATCTAATTTTCCACTTGGCTGATTTTATATGTTGAACTCCAAATGATATACAGGAGACATTACAGTGGTGCTGTGATGATACAAAAGATACCCATCCAATATGCCGTCAAGGAAGCAAACAGATCTGTTCCATAATGACAAATGATTAAAGCTCTTATTAGCTTTAAACTATCTGTGCTGTCCTCATACATCGCAGAAGACGCCACACTCCACCACAGCTGATCATTAAGGTCTGTGACCATGCATCAGGCCAAGACTCGGGTCCTATCATGCCAACTATGAAACATGAATGCCAGTGTTGGCACGCAGAGAGAGAGAAAGAAAGATTGAGAGAGAGAAAGAGAGAGACAGAGAAAGAGAGACAGAGAGAGAGAGAGAGAGAGAGAGAGAGAGAAAGAGAGAGAGAGAGAGAAAGAGAAAGAGAGAGAGAGAGAGAAAGAGAAAGAGAGACAGCAAGAGCGAGAGAGAGAGAGAGAGAGAGAGAGAGTGGAAGAGAAAGAGAGAGAGAAAGAGAGACAGAGAGAGAGAGAGAGAGAGAGAGAGAGAGAGAGAGAGAAAGAGAGAGAGAAAGAGAAAGAGAGAGAGAGCAGGCACACAGGAAAGAGAGAAAACGGAAACGCTTGGGCTTCAGAGCATCCAAATCACTGTGACTGCACACTATTACTCACTCACAGGCTCCAGTGGGGCTTTGCGGGGGTTGGGGGTTGGGGGTGGGGGGTGGGGTAGTGGTAGTAGTGGTGGTGGTGGTGGGGGTGGTGGTGGTGGTGGTGGTGATAGTGGGGGTGCACTGAGGGAGGGGCTGGCATAGATTAAGACAGACACGCGAGGGTTCTGCTGAAGCATTAGAGAGAAAAATGATCGGGGCTCCTCGACACTCAGCCTCACCCACACAAGATTAGACAGTCTACCCAGCCGGGCCAGCCCAGCATCCATATGATTAAATAAAACTGCCAGGCCACATTAGACCATCACTGAGTGGCACTGAAGATTAGGATGCTCACATAAACTCTCCACTGCTAACAGCCATCTATAAGTAAGGAGACTCACTTCCATCTTTAACAAAGTATAGTGAAGTGGTTCCCAACCTTTTTTGGCCTGTGACCCCATTATGACATCACAAATTTCTGGCGACCCCATAGACATTTGTTTTTGTTGTGTTTCATGCTCTGGGCAAACAGGACATTACCACAAAGCAGACATTTCAGCCTTCTTTGTTGTGTTCAATGACGCTGGCAATGTTGTCAGAAATTTTCATATTTTCTCTGTCTTTGGTGTCTGTTTCACAGTTCTCTGTCTTTACGGTGCCAGACGGGCAAAGAAATATTTTCATTTTATGAACATGAAAGAATACAGTTGTTTATAATTGTATATGGTAGTTGTTACCATTCACTACTTGTGAGGGAATTCAAAGCCTCACTTTATCCGTAGACCGCTATGCTAATTAGCCGATAAAAGGTCAGCAGGAATTCTCCTTCTGTGGTCCGCGCTTTGATTTCGCCATGCTCTAATCACAAACAATGTTCCCATTTAGTGCTGGGTAATTGGATGCACATATTTGGAGAGCAATTGACAGGAAAGATTTTGGACCCAATTATGTCTTTGTCATCACATACAGGCAGAGGCAGAGGCAGAGGCAAAGCTTGCGTGGCTGGTCTGGTCCTCACAGATAAGGGGATCAGTGCATCACTTGTAAACAAGTGCGCATTGGACTTGTTGAGCCACAGCCGCATTCAATAACCTGTCGTCAGCAAAA
This sequence comes from Sardinella tawilis, assembly GCA_030264315.1. Taxonomy (NCBI): domain Eukaryota; kingdom Metazoa; phylum Chordata; class Actinopteri; order Clupeiformes; family Clupeidae; genus Sardinella; species Sardinella tawilis. The sequence goes on along the minus strand of JASCQY010000071.1, from coordinate 8,360,891 downwards.
AAGATCAACATGATCTCTGAGCAAATACCTTTTGTGTCGAGTTTTTGATGAGTCTGGCAGTGTCACTCAACACGAGCGAGATATCATCGCACCACAAAGCTGATTCATATCTCCAATCTCTGCTTACATAGAGACGGGGACAACTAAAGCTGACAAATACATCTGAAATGATTATGCATTAGTTTAACGCTCAGGCTTAGATCCCTGTGTCTCAAGCAGTGAATATTCACCACTGAACTGTGAGGCCCCTTCAGCTGCTTAGCTCGAAAAACCATGTCTGCGGATTCGGCCCCTGGTAATATGGGACTGCAAAAACAAGATAACAAGGGATAGCGACTGGCTCGGTTAAACACTGTTCTTGTCTGACCGAGCAACGCTCATTATCGGCCACAAAAACAATGACCACTAATGAATGCCTGGCTCCGGGAAGAAGAAGGAGGCGTGTTCTCTCCCCCCTTTTGCTGAAATGTCAGTTGTGCGCATGAAGGGCTTGCATGGACCTTTGTCCCGGGAGTGAAAGGGCTTTAAAAGCCTTCTTTATGCCAGATGGCTGGATGCGCCTTTGTAGTTTCCTGGGCTGTGCCATAGCACTGGCCTGGGTGCATGCATGAAGTCCTTTGAAACGGTACGTCGGGGCACGTTGGTGCAAGGCGGGTGGTGGTAGCTGTGTCGGGTTGGCCTGAGCCGGATGGGTCCTATGAGTACAGTACAGTATTCATTTGCTAGATGACATAACAGAGACTATTAGTCTCAATGTCTCTCTGCAGACTGATCCACACAGGCAACAATGTGCGACTGAAGAAAATGTATTCCCTTTTGCTTCATTAGTCGAGGAAACTCAACGGCGAAAAAAAGACAACAGCTGAGATATTAGTTGTAAGATCACTCATCTGTCCGTAAAAAAAGGAACGTGACTCAGATCCAACTAAAGCCTCCCTTTGCTGATCACAATGCCTGTCCTTTCAACAAGTGCCAGCCAGGCAAGCCAGTGGGGAAATCTTGCAGAGTGCAGAAACACACCCATATGGTGCCATTCAGGGAGCGACGCTCTCCGGGAGGGACTTGGGGGAGAGGGGGAGAGTATCACATCGAGAATCCATTAATTCACTTGGGAGCGAGTGAGAGAGACAGGTGGTGGTAAATATGTCAGGTAGGAGGAAGAGCAAATGAACACCCTGGGGCCCAGCGCCCTGCCCGCTGGAGGCCATCGACACACGGCTGAGAGGGACAGAGAGAGAGAGAGAGAGAAAGAGAGAGACGAGAGACAGCTAGCTCTGTGAGGGGGCAGAAGACGCGTCTGAAGCGCTTGTTAGAAAGCTGAATCTGGCACCTCCACTAAGACTTGAATCACATTATAGAATAGAACAGAGAGACAGAGAGAGAGAAAGAATGACAGAGAGAGAGAGAGAGAGAGAGAGAGAGAGAGAGAGACAGAGAAACAGACATACGGATAGATAGATAGATAAGAGGGGATGGATTGATGGAGGGAAAGAGTGGCAAGGTCACAGAAAGACATGGTCAAGTTGGTAATATTCACCTCTTTTCCTGTTAAATGCTCGGTTCATGCTGGAGCAAGACCTGTCTGCACTTTCCCTCCCAGAACGTTACCACTTCTACCTGGAGACACACAGGGGAAGAGAGACAGAGAGAGAAAACAAAATGTCAGGACATGTTAGCATTTTCAAACTTTCTCAGGGCCGAGGGAGAGATGTGTATTTCAAAGGAAGTCATCCTCGGGAATAGTGAGCTAATTACTAGTGACACTGAAGTACTCTGATGAGTCCAGTCCAATGAAGTCATAAATCATCTGTCAAATGAGATTTATACGCCTTCAAATGAGTCAAATAATGGCATGGGAAATTGAAAAAAAAAAAACTGCCAATGTGTACACATTTCGAAAAGCACAGAAGTTGATTTGGCATGATAAGGTTCTGAGCGTTTCCACCTGGACACGGGCCATGCAGCATAAAACATATCCGTCATACTGCAGCTACCACATCCTCACATGCCATGTCAGAACGAGGCACCATGACAACAACAGCCATGTCTCCCATTTGCATGGCATGCTGTGGTTAATCCAATATACTGGACAATAGATAACAGAAAGTAAAGAAATTGCAACTGTGTAGGCTATGGCAGACAGCTCTGGAGTCGAAAGACAAGATGGCTCTCTATTGTGTAATCTGGTGTTGAGACAAGACAGTTACTGTATGTGCAAGATGGAAATAGCCTAGCTGACTTTTAGATGCATTTTATTTGACTAAATGTTTCTGCATGGACAAATAAAACTGACCGGGGTGGTGTGTGTGTGTGTGTGTGTGTGTGTGCGTGCGTGTGTGTGAGTGTGTGTACAGTATGTGTGTGTGGGATGGTTCTTAAAAGATGTAGGACTAAGTTCACACCTGTGGGAAGCCTTCTATAATTCACTCAATTACACTGGTGGGAGCGTTACAGTGATGTGCTTTTGTGTGTGTGTGTGTGTGTGTGTGTGTGTGTGTGTGTGTGTGTGTTTCTGTGTGTGTGTGTCTCCTCCTCAGAGAGCGCACTGTCTGATCTGAGAGTGCTTTTAGTACTGGATTACGCGTTGGAATGTGAGAATTATCTGCTCACAAAATGCAACCACAAGAAGCTCCCTAATTTGCTGTACAAACTAGGGTTGCTCACTTTAAAATCCCCAATTTATTACATTCAGAGCCTACCACAATCCCCAATGAAAACTGAGAGAGGCTGGAACAGTGAGTCAGTCTCAAAACAAACACAATGAGAAAGGGGAATATATTTTTTTCCACTGTTAACAAACACTCAACCACTACTGGTAGCAAACATGAGTCATTGCCAAGTAGACACTATTGAAAATTACCATAGGCTTGTTTTCCTCCATCAGCACAGGTTCTAAACTGGGGTATACAGTATATCTTTGCAGTTTGCATATTCGGAAATATTACTGAACACATGGGATTCGTTCCTATCCAACTACAGTAATATGCATCTTTTAGATGTTCCAAGCCCACCACACAACAGAGAACTGGCCAGATCCATTTTATGCTGAGTATGTGACTTACAAAGCCTTTAGATAAGGCAAAATTGTATGTGGTTTGGTTGAGCTGAAAACAATACCCAGATGGCGCAATTGTATGCTTTTTTTCTGACATTTCAAAGAGACAGTACCATTTCACTATATAACCAGATTCACTATATAACACTATAATCTTTAAGGTTCTCTTTCCTGAATGGTTCAATTATAAAATTCTAGCATTTAATTTAATTTGGATAACTGGGGTTCTAACTAGGGTATTTGACATACTGTCAATTATAGGAATGATGACAAAGCTTCTTTTTTTTTGGAAATGCAATTTCAGAAACTCATTTTCAGACATAATTCAGGCCATTGGGAGATGGGCTGCTGGTTGGGTACGAGTGGGTACAAATGGGCCTATCAATCATTTATTTTTTCTTTTAATAGAAATTCAGCTGGTGCCAAAGAGACAGTGCAAGCACTGGAGAAGCAAAGGGCATAGAAACATCTGAGCTCATCGACACTGCCTTTGGCAATAACAACTTCACTCTTCATCACTGTCCAAATAGATATCGATCCTCGCTCCTAATGGCCATTTCTTAAATACATTTAAGAACAAACCCCAGGGACAGCAAGGTATTGGGGAGTGAGTTCACTTTCATCCCCACCCACAACACCACTCTAGTAAGTAAATATGGAACCACGGAAGGAGAAGAAACAAACATTGTTTTGACAGATTAGATTTGCATTAATAAAAAAATAACGGAAACCCTCAAGGGCATTTGGACACACTTTGATTGAAGCTTTAATTAAAAAATGATTTGATTCAATCCCTCAGTACAATCCCTTCTGTCTTGATCTGGGGGCCAGGACGACAAAGCTGCCCATTCATGCACTACATGAAACAAACCCCAGTGGACAGGCAGTATTATTTCAGGTGAAACGTCCTTTGTAACCCCCAAAATAAAGATGTCTTCTAAATTAAACCAATCATTTAACAGGAAATGAGGTTTAATTAAAAGTCAAGACCGGCTTTTCATGGGGATACAATATTTCGCTTTTGTCACTGTTATGCCTGTGCGTTGATTTAATACATAGATAGAGCTCTTTAAACTTGATTAATAAAATTTGCGACCGCTACGGCTGTGTTGGCATGAAGTACTTGTCGCCTAGCAAGGCTCTCATTGACTGTGAGGCAGCTATTGTGTGAAGTGCAGCAGAATTAGAGGAAGAGATAAGAGCCCTTGTGAGTCTTTCTATCACAGCTATATGGTTCTCTAACTCCTGCTCTTCACAGGAGCTCAAGAGCATGGCTTGACAATGTTGACAGTTCTGTTCTGATACTCATCTTCACCTTCCTGGGTTCGTCCCTTTGTTGCTTTTTGTGACTGCTGGCAGAATATGATGCCTCCTTCTCCTACTAAGCCCAGATGAGTACAAGTGTATGCAACCGTGTATTTTAAAGTGCATCACTTTAAATTGGATTAAAAGAAACTTCATGGTAACTATGCAGAACAAGAATCGAATAAACTCAAAACAGACATAAAGAAGATGGGGTCATGACTATTTTGAAAACTCAGAAACAAAAACTCATACCATTCCTTCACACATAGTCTGATATTCATCACAGTCATTTGGTATAGTCAACCTTGAGGTTTCTATGCACACAATGAGACTTTACTTTTCCCACAAACCAACATACTCGAAAGCTACAGTAATGTTATGCTTTGGGAGAGCTTTGCCAAAAATTCCTGTGACACACTGGTTTAACTACCATGTGGAGAAACACAAATCCATGATTGAAAGGGATCATTTTCAAAAGGGTGTGGTGCAGGATAGCAGGCTGTTACACAAGCATGATAGCAGGGTACCACACAGACACATACAGTACAGCTAGTTCACAAGAGAGAATAGCTCCGTGAGAAAAACGGAACATTTGGAGAGATGGTAAAGTAAGTCATAACACAACAACAAAGAACACAAATATCAGAGAGCAAAAATAGAACATGAATTGTACGTTGGTAATGGGTACTAAATTGGTACCAAATTGAGCAATTTCACCTTGTAATCCAAGCTGTTGTCCTAGCACTTCAGCAGATGTTTATATCATACCATAAAAGTTTTCTCTTCTTTGAGGGAATACAAAACAAATCTGTTTCTGTGAAAATATTCTGTCTGATCGTACCACTCGAATACAGAAGTTCAACAAGAACGAAGAATTCTGTAGAGACATCCAGAGATATTACCGTGGTCTTGGAACAAAGCATTGTTCCATGCGGTAGAGAAGCACTGCATACAAGCAATTGTGCACGTGTTTCCCATTTGCTGGCAATTGGACTGTCACAAAGAGGAATACCCAAGCAAATGCAAACAGGCAGAAGCCATCTACACCTGTGTCACTACAGAGCCACTAGTGAGTCATGGGAGAGAGGTGTTCTTGTGTGCAGACTGGGAAAGCCAAGACTCTGGTTCAATTGCACTATTTCAAATGCCACGTCACAATGTGGACAGCCCCTCTCAACATCAATTAAAAACACTTCAAAAATGTGCTGCTGTCAACGGAGGAGACAGAGGATGCAAAATGCCAAGGCTACTTTTCAGACTGACACAATGACGAGGCTCATTGATCATGGGCTATTTCAAGGACACAGAGTGTCTATGAATCAGATAAGGGTTGCCTCTAGTAGTATCATGTCCAGGAAGGAGAGATTACAATCGGTTTATCTACTGCTGTGAGTGTCAAAACACAGGCATCTTGCTAAGCTTGATGAGGTTACTTGGAAGAGCAGGGCATGAGTCTAAAAATAACACTTATGCAAGTCATACCATAATTCACAGCTCTAATAAACTTGACATCGGCATACTTAAAGGATATCTGGAAGATTACATACAGTAGCTACCTGCTTTCCCAGTTTTGTAACAAACAGCACTGCTAGTGCGAATAGTCAAGTCAAGTCAGTTTTATTTGTCAATTCTTCACAAGTACTAGACATACAGAGGAATGTATGTCTACATATACAGAGGAATATGTTGTGTTATTTTAATACTATGCCTTCTACAGTATATTTCTTCAGTAGGCGTATCGATGGCATGCACAGAGGTACATACACTACAAGTGCAGACCTTTACAAAACAACCAACGACAATTTGCAATTGCAGCTGCATAAAACTAACCAGCTAAATAAATAAAATAACACCTCACCATGTTAAATATGCATCTCACCCCACCATTTCAAAGTCAGCAGCCTACAATATCCTCCACCTCCAGGCAACAGCGGAATGTTGTCTGGTTTCTTAGGACACCCAAACACCTCTGTGTGCTTTCCCCTTTGTCTCCCTGACATTTCTTGGCCCCACAGAGGAGCCGACCCCACATCACTTCTTTGTCCAATTACAAAAAACATACTTCTTCTGACTTATTTGTTGCAGGCTGGCTGAACGGTTGTAAGTATCAATTTAAAACTCGGCACAGTTTCACAATATCCCTTCTTGGGAGGAATGAGTTGCTATTTGTTATTTGTGTACTGGTATCTGTGAAATTGAAGATAATTTGTTTAATATAACTGAGTTACACAGAGGAGAAAAATTGTATAACGCCATTTGATGACAGCTCTTGTGAGCAATGTTGCTGATAAAGATTTATCATATAGAATGCCTTTATGACATTAGTTATTTATGACACATTATACCCTAACACAGAGCTGAATGGCTATTTTGCAAGGCTATATTAAATGCTCAGGGTGTCAGACCTCTTTTGCCCTGCTCACAGGATAACTCCAATATCATCATACTGGCCTGAACACACAGTGTGGTTCTTGAAGGCTGTTTAAATCAACGTTGAGCAAAAATGTGCTACTTTCTGAGGTATCTGTTTTTTAGCTGGCAGTGAGATCTTGAAATGAAGTTTTATATATCCATGTAAAACATAGATTATCAGACTTCTTATTTTAACTTATATTCAGGGATAGGCACCATGGAAACATACAGTATAGCTTCACTGATATGCTTATTGATATTGCAGATCAGTGGGATAAGATGTCCTGATACACATGTAAAGGATTAATGCGACTTCTTTACTTCCACCTCATCCATTACTTCTGTGAATCTGTGCACCTTGGCTGCCATTATCCCTATGATATTATATTGATCAATACAGGTAATGTACAATATTAAAAGTGTTTCAACTTGTCACTCAGCGACAGTGATACTTAGTAGAATAAGTAGTTACAAAGTACAGTGAACTTAGTTGCTAATTAGTTACTAATTAGCTACATAAAACATATTTTGTTCCCTTTAACACCATGGAGAATGATTTTTAGACTGCTTTACCATCTTCATCAGAACATGTACTAACAAATACTAATGATGTCCAAATATTTTATGTCAAGTAGGTCTATGGCTGGTTGGATTGTGGTGGATTGTGTGTGTGGTTGTGGGTGTACAAATTAGGCATCTTAATTATTTTTCTGGCCCCAAAGCCTACTCTGGTTCTCACACATAGTGATTGGCTATGCAGCTTAGTATAGCCATGATGCCTATTTCCACTTTGTTTGAGATAGGGAACCAATAAAAAATGGGCAAACATCATCTGAATCATTAGTCTGGTTGGTTGTAGGACTTTCCAATGCGTACAGAGGCATCTGATCTACAGCCATCTCAGGGAAGAGGGACATGATGGGGAATTTAGCCAGACTGACTGTGTGAGAACCAGGCTTCCTAAGACCATGGTGTCTGAAACAGTGCAGGAACAGGAAAAAACACCCTACATTTAGGCTATATCTAAAACATGCTCTACAATCTGATTAGGTGACATATACTGACAGGCTATGGCTATGTTTGCCTTTTCTTCCCAGGTTAAACTACACTCAGTCAACCTCACTGAGGACGGCCGTACTGAGCTCAGCACAGCCCCACTGGTAGATCCTATTCTCTGCACGCACACACAGAGAGGAGTCAGATGGTTGAAAACATGCTGCACAACACACAGGTACTGGTGCCTCTGAGAACAGAGCTAACACAACGGCTATAATCACAGATTCATGTGTGTGAGTCAGGCATCTTGTGGTGTGTGAGAGTGGGAGTCAATGGATTGCCCACTGGGATCACGGGAATGCTGTTTACTATTGTGCAGCTCACATGATCAGATACCTAATTTCTGGGACATGAGAGAACGTAAACAAAACAGGTCCGACACACACATGCTGAAAGCAGCTGTTTCTCATGCGTAGCTCTTGAAACACTATTAACTGCAATAATCAAGCGCCAGCTTCAAAGCCAAAATTTCTGTCTCATTATAATGACTACGAAACTATCTGGCTAACACAACAGTATAAAGGAAAATGGCTACAGCAAACGCTACAGGCAAATATAACTAATGAGATTCATGCATTTAAGACTCAGGGTAAAATTCCAAAGGTACCTTGTAATTTAAATTCCTTGCACCATATGTGAAATTCCTGTGAAAAGAGAAACTGTTTGAAAAAAAAAAGATGACCTACTTTGACCTCTTGAAGTTTTCCCTCTAAGAGGAAAAATATACTCAGTGAAGAGGTAAAAAAAATCCCCAGATTGAAAAAAAGTAATAGCAACATATAAAATGGGATGGCAAAGCTGACGATTTTTTAAAGCCCTTACGAGATCCACTGATCAGTGTCATATGGCAGCAACGCTAGCAGCATCAAACATAGTCCAAAAACACATTCCACAAATCCTAGCAAAAAGCCACAGAAAAGGACAACAATGACAGTGCTTTGTTCCTATGGTCAGACTCACCATCACCCTGGAATGTTGCTTGCTAAGTGTTTGCATTCAACCTCACACACATTAATCTAATAATTTATTGTGCAGCATTCCAAGCCAGGATCAGCTGTGCCCTAAAGCTAGGCTCAGTCATATTCTAACTGGTGTCTCTCCCATCTCTCTCTCTCTCTCTCTCTCTCTCTCTCTCTCTGCCACTCTCTAAGACCCAGAGACATACAGTAAAACACTCTTACCAACAGCAAGGGCAGTTTCACCGAGTCACAAGCTGATGCCCGATGCCAAGCCGAGCTATGAGGGTGGCAGAAAAAGCCGGGTGGAGAACGCTTTTCATAGAAACATGCAGACGGGAGACTGACTGACTAACCCGGAGCCGGAGCCGGAGCAGAGGACTTTGCTTTAGTCGTCACTCGCTGGGAGCCGGAGTGGAATACTAGAGGAGGAAGTTCCAACAGTGCCTAATGGTTTTCAGCTGTGGGCCAGATGGAGAAGCCGGGAGTGGAGTGCTGTGGTGGAGAGGTCTGATGACTTAGCAAACTCAGGAGGATGTTTGTGCACTGACACAGTTCTCACATTTGAAAAAAAGAAAAGAAAAAAAAAAGCAAGCAAGGTTTACCCTGAAATTGGTTTGAACAGTTCAAACTGCACAGCAAGCTCTTCTGTTAGTACGCGTGTGGGAGTGCAAATTATAATAATAATAATAATGATAAAAGATTTACACCCTTTTCACAAGCGTAAACAAACTTTTTATACTCTTGATGGAATTCAAATGAGGCGTTGAACCACTTCAAAACCCTGTCATTCAAAAACAGCAGCATGTGGTGAGTCTGAGACTTCAGAGCAACAATAACAATGACGGCTAAGAAGTAAAAATATAATTCACTCAGACCGGAGTATTTCTGAGAATTGTAACAGTACAGAGGGGTATGTTTCCACAGAGGATAAGCACTTTCCATTGCAGCTGCAAAACTACTTGAATTTAAGGCAGTGGATTCTGGCAGCAAACAGTGTTATGCCTTGGTGAAATTTGACACCTGTGGATTTTTCAGCGCCTCACAATGAACTGCTACAGATGGTTTTACAAGACAGGGCCCATGCAAATGAAAAAGGGGAGGAAAAAAACATCAGAAAAAGGAAAAATACAGCTCCTGTTTACAAACAAAAGGGAAGTCAAAGTCTCTCCTTGCTGTACGAGCTCCCTACTTTTGGTCAGCAAGGCCAGTTTTATAATGGGTGGTGCCATATTAGTTTTGGCTCCACAGAGAGAGAGAGAGTTTGATTTCATGAGATTCTACTCTTGGCATTTTTTTCTGTGACGTGTTTTGCTTTCCATCATGTCGCGTTTCAGTCTTGTGTACACAGCTGTTGGGTGGGGACAGAAAAGGTGTTTAAAGGCTTGCTGAGATGCTTTCCATCTGTAAAGGTAAGGTTCTGCAGGGTGGCAGTCACCATTGAAGAGGGTAAAATTAGCTGCAAACATCTGGAGCACATTCTCCTGCTATGTGCTTAATATGACTTTTGGAGAAACACCTCAAGTCTGGAGACACTTTTCAATGTTTTAATCTGAAAATCAAGGCCCAGTAACAACATTGCAAAAATACTTTCCATTTGACTTCTTCCCTCGCTCTCTCACCATTCTCTTTGTCTTTTAATGCGGAATGCCTTTCATTCAGGCCAAAGATACACAAACCAGAGCAAGTCCACTGTTTTGTTTGTGGGATGCCACTGGCACTTCATCAAACTCATCAGCAACAAAACATTTCATTAAATGGACCGAGTTATTTCCATGTGACTCTACGTTCTTCACAACTGTTTCTAGAGAAACACAACAGCAGTCAACAAGAATGGAGAGAATTAAAGCCCACGGCATTTTAGTAGGTCAAGCCCTGACATTTCCAGGTTGCACAACAAGCCAAGCTCCCCAATTAAAGCAAGTGGAGAAGTTTTTGTTGTCAAACAAAAGGTGAAATCATTCTAATAATTTGAGCATCACAATTCACTTAAAGGAACAAGCCACCTTTTTTTGATATTTATGTATTTGTATTATGCCCAATTATTATTCAAGAAAACGCATATAATTTTCTTCTCAGTGTGTTCAGTATTTTAGGTTGACATTATTAGCATAGCTTAGCACAATCACTGGCAGTACATGGTACCATTAGCATGAAGCTAAAAGTGTCCACTTGACGGAATTTAATATCAGTTTTGCACTTTTACAATTTTAGGTAATTTTTAAAGTGCTTTGTAAATACATTTGATGATGTTTTATTTGGTACCATAGACTTCCATTGGTATGTTAAGCTTACACTGTCAAACTAGGCACTGCAGACACATAGAGAAAAAAATGCTAGGCTACTGTATGTGTTTTCATGTTCAACTAGGGGTTGACTACAGATAAGCAATTTCCCGAAATAAGGTGGCGTGTCCCTTTAATAGCATAACAAAAAGTTTGAGGGCTTAAAAGGCTAGTGCTGACATTTGTGCAGCATGAGGCTACACGTGGGCATTGGTAAGATGTAGCTTGCTGTAGGTCAGCACATAAACATGAGAATATTTAAAGGGGAACGCCGGCACGTCCCAACCTACATTCCAGTGGAAGCAGTGGTCGAGTACGAGCTGACAAAAAATGAGCCGAAACAATGCTACCTGAATGGAGTTATGGCGTTTTTAGCGAGGCAGCAAAATAGCGTAGCAATGCGGGCACGCTTCTAAGCTACGTAAACTGCCTGCCCCCATTGCTGCGTTATTTTACTGCCTTGCTAAAACCTCTATAATTCCATGAAGGTTGCATCTTTTTGGCTCATTTTTTGGCAGCTCGATGTACTCAACCACTGCTTCCACTGGAATGTAGGTTGGGACGCGCCGGCGTTCTCCTTTAAAGCACAGTTAATTACAATCCGTGTTATGTAGATTTCAAATTCAATAAATAAATTCACTAATAAAACCAAAAATTCAACAAATAAAATCACTCTGCAAGGAAAGGCTGCAGAGATATTGAGCCAATGTAGATGCATACGAGTAGGCTGATGTAGTAGCCTACCTAGAGTGCCGGAAACTAGAGGATAGGGGAGTTTGTTTGTTACGCCCGCCTTCTGACTCTACACTTCATGGTGATTCATCGGCCAGTCGTAGGGCACATCCCATAATAAGCCTTATGAAGAGTCCCTTGACGTCCCCGGCAGAGAATTACATTCGTTGCCGATAGGGGCGTATAGTGCGGCTTGGCTATGGGATTGTGTATCTAAATCTGAAAACTAATGCCAGGGGGACAACAGACAATCGTGTCACAGACAGCAAGCTATTATCATTTAGCATGATCAGAACACAATAACTTGTCCAAGTGGTCTCAACTGACTTGAGCGACCTTGAGCTGTTTGTTGTCTGTAGGGCGACAGGTATATAGGAAGCCTCTGCCATGGCACGAGAACAAGAGATACAGTATACAAGGAACACATGTAAATGACCTCCTGGCCCAAGACAGAGGGGCAATGGAGTCAGTCCTCTTCATACTACATTCCCACAGAAGCTGCCAGCTGACAATGAGTGATACTTTGCTCTAAATTGAATTCATTTAGAACAGGACATCTTGGGTGCTACTTGTTAGAAATGCCATGCCGTTAACACTAGCCATTTGACTCAAGAGAATATGTCTGAAACAAAATATAAGCCTACTACATTTTGTTTACTATTTTCTTAAACCTATAGTAACTTGTCCAATGGTAGAGCTGTTTCTTTCGTGGTAGTGCAATTAGCAGTGTTTTACTTTAAGCTTTATGGTGCTGACCATGGCATTAAATGAAGTATATTTAATGAAAATATGATTTTACCATTCAATTTAAACATTTGTCTTGCTTGAATGACTCTATAAAAAGTTATTTCAAACCCAGAGAATCAAAACTCATCGCCTGACATTACAGTACTTGGTAACTGCTTTGACAACTTAATGAACACACATAGACCTATAAGCTTAAAGCAGCAACACAAAACCATTCAGCTGGGCAATAGAAGCCTAATTGGTTTTCTGTACAAGAGGAAACGACAACAGGGCTTCTCTTCCATAAAATCAGGTCAAGTTATGAACCATTATCTCCACAGGCTTTAGCATGGCATTAGCCTCTATAGTCCATAAGCTTCTTCCTTGAACAAGGCTTTTGTAGGAACACATTCAGCAATAAAAATCAACATGTTGGGAAATGTTGATTACAGAAGGGAGGTGAATCCAATTGGTCTTGTCTGACAACAGGACATATGCAAATTAACTTCTACATCAGCCAACCATTTTAGTCCACAACAATAATGTCAGGGGTAGCCTATAGAGACACTGCGCATTGATGATCTCAGAATAGAACTGTTTTATTGTACTTCAAACACATAGGCCTACAGCCTGTGTGGTAAAGATGCGAGAGGCTTTCATTTTGTTGTCTTTCTACCACCATACCTCAAAAAAGCTAACCTTTCCTGAAAAATAGCAAGAGCATCACTCTGGCGAAGCCTCAGCTGTTTTCATTTAGGAGCTGAGCATGTGTTTTCAACCACTACTGAGTGCAGGGTAGGAAATAGGGAGTTAGGTCTCCGCACACCAGCAGCAACACACGTCTAGATGACAGCAGGTGGAGAGTGATATTGTCACACAGAACAACCTGGCTGACTGACCTCTCAGCACATCTATTTCTTTATGTTCAGCCACTACAGCCACACTTGTATTGCACTGATAAGCCACCAAATTAGAATATAGAACATTTTACTGTATATAGACCGTTTCAGGTTCTAGTTCCAAAGCTGGTCCCTCAGAACATAGAAATAAAGAATTAGAACCTGAAATGGTCTGTAGACCATTTCAGGTTCTAGTTCCAAAGCTGGTCCCCAGGACTTCCTGTTTAATATTCTATGCTAATATAACAGGAAGTAGTTGGGGACCAAGATAGAATGTTCAAGCATTGTTTTGTCCAGCTATGGAACTAGAACCTGAAATGGTCTATACATTTAGACAATTCCATTAACCCAGTATTCACAAAGCATTATAAAGCTTCATTTTTATTTTTTATTGAGCATTCATACAGTCTTATAACTAATGTGTTACGAGACACCTGGGCACTGAAATACAACAATGAAGTTGAGTCGTATAGTTGCTTATTCTACAACTGTTCTGCCACTATTTGTGATTTATTCAGACAGTACACTAGTAGGTTATACATATTCTCTTTTTTCACATAAAGGTATAGTTCGGTATTTTACACTTTAAAGGTACACTGTGCAACGTTTTTAGGTTAATATATCAGCATCGTAGTCACTTTGATGGTTAAATAGTTCATTCCAGGGTGAATGAATGCTATTTCACTGCCGACAACCCCTTCCTACCGGCTTTACCGCGTTTGCAATGTGAAATGGTGCGCCCCGCGCCCATAGGGCAAAGCGAAACCCAAATTAAGCTGAAATCGCGTTTATTACCTTATTAGTCAACGTAACTCCACAAAAAATGATCATTGTTGGTTTGTATGCTTTG
>JASCQY010000071.1:8334349-8345349 GCA_030264315.1 Sardinella tawilis | reverse complement strand
GTCCCAACACAAACCCGCCCACACACACACCCACACACACACACACACACACAAACACACACCTTCCTGTTATTATTATTGGAATTATTTTGGACAGCTCCCTAAAATAGAGCTAAGCTCCCCCAGGCTCCTCCTCTGAGGGGCTGCAGTGGTGGGCTGCGATGGTGGTGGTCCGGGGAGTCGAGCGACAGGAACTCACTATGGGGCTCAGGGGAGCCTGGCTGGCTGTTCCTGCCCCTGCTCTCTCCCCTCCTGCCAGGAGGGCCTTGGCGGCCAGAGGCCAGCGGGCAGCACCCAGCACCACCTCCAGAAAACCACCACTGGCCACAGCCTGCCTAATGGCTACATGCTCCACCGGCGTCTGTGATACCTGTGTGGCCCAACAGACGTGAGCTATTTTGATGAATGCATGAGATTTTTGTCATGCATGGCCTGATGATTCATCAAGGCGGGCTCAGTAGTGAACGGTGACTGCCTGACCGGAGGCCTTCCCAGAGCAGGTTCCCTGTGACAGTGAGCAATAGCCAGAAGGGAGGTCATCTTCCTCCGGGCCCACGCGAGGGAAGCAGGAAATATCATCTCACCTGGAACCGACCAACACGGTTTCCCAGAAAACGTTTTTTTTTTTTTTTTTTTTTTTTGAGAAATAGCAGCTGTCATTACTGTTTCATCAGCTGACATCTTCAGCCAGTTCAAAACAAAGTCATGGCCTGTCTGTGACCTCGACAATCTGCAATGCAACTGCACTGACCAAAAACAAACCTCAGATATGCCTGCCAAACAAAATTCACATCCATAAATACAGCAACAGAGCAGCAGAATGCAAAACCCATCAAAACAACTGTAAATCTCCCTTCCCCCATCCGTCCCGCCCCACCTCTCTCCTGGAAGTACAACTCCCCCAAACATCTGCTCAGTCCCTGTCTACTGAGTCTGCTAAACTAGGATTTAAAACACAAGGATTTTTTCTTTCCTAGGCCAAGGCCTAGCTACAGACATCACTCCATTATGGGCTCATCATGAGCACAGCCTAGGTGTTACCAACAAAATTATACAGCAGATTGCACAATTAATTAGATTTATTTGTGATTTGGCTCACAGCCAAATTGTTTATCCAATGCTCCGAGTCGGCCAAATATCAATAAAACTCTACTGATTAATGGCACTTATTAACAAGATTAGCGAGTTTACCTCTAGAGGGAGAAAGGTGTTAGTAAGCAGCTTAAAAGTGTTTTTCTTGTCCCCAGGGGGAAAATGGTTCATTGAAAAACCAAGAAGGTAACACATAAATGTTTACAAGTCACAGCGTAGGTCCAATATGTATGATGCTTCAATTCAAAATAACGGGATCATTAAATACTTAAAGCATCTTCAGGACATCTTGTCAGAGTCAGAGATGCTAGTTCAGAACACTTCTGAAAGCATCTTCACATCAGGAGTGATCTGAGGACAAGTCAAGGCTGTTTTGCTGAGTTAACCAAAGCAAGTGGAGTAACACAGCTGAATATGTCCCAAATGCCAAGCAAGAAAAGTGTGAGAACTGCATATGTACAGGGTTAGAGTTGGGCCAGTGCTTTAGATAACTGTATTTTCTTGTGAAATGTGTAAGCCAGTGCACCATGATGTATAGTTATTATGTCCTGTATAAATCTTATATACAGTTAAGGTCAGAATCTCTCATGCACAACCTGCAGGCTAAGTTAAATGTTTTCATTTTTTTAGACTGGATGGATAAGTGCATTAAAGGCTGTTGGCAGAAGAGTGGAAAGCATTTTTGATGCAATAGGACTACATCTTTCTCGCTCAAAACTTCTGGGAATGTTGATGAAAGAAAGAGAAGAATACTGTAATCAACAAACAGAAACTGTGTGGACCACCACCAATAGCCTCTATTCACCACTGTTGTCCAGTGAATTTAGCCTTAAATGAAAATGCAACATTCTGGCAGCTATTAAAGCAATGGCAGGACCATGATAAAGCAGAAACGAGTGTTTGCTCAAAAAGGCCTTACATCATCCAGAGAGAAGTCTGTGGTTAATTAAAGGTCATAAACAAATATGACCATGAAAATATAGAGCTGTAATCAATAGAAGCAGAGTACTCATTCATCACAACGACCTGTTTACATCTTTACGACCCCCCAGCTTCCCACTGGTGACTGTTCTGGTGTGATAAGGAATACACCTCTAAATTTAACCAGCTCCTCAATTAAGTGTGTGAAAATTTACTAACTGTACCAAAAATGTTTTTGTATTTGGCTGCATTGGCCATATTTTCTGAAACATAAAATGCGGTGTGATCAGTGCTTGGCAAAGCCGGCTGGGTCATGAGCTTTCTGATGCGATGGTGTAATGAAATAAAATTCAGATGCAAAGACATTTCAAATGAAAAAGTTTCCATGAAATGCATTAAATTCTTAAAGTAATATGGCTGTCAGTCTCCCTGACATATGGGGTGTTATCAGTAGCAATAGAAGCAGTTTTCCTGCAATCAGCAATCACATCTTCTCTTTGGGGGTGAATAATGCTGCAAGGCAATGCAGCAAAACAAGCCCTATGGCTTAATATGTACCAGTGTCACTGAAGTAAACCCCTGGGGATCCTGTTCAAAGTGAAAGTGCCAATGTGAATTACTATCACACAATAACTTCATGACTTGAATGCCAATTCTACCGTGGTCAGGTCATCTAAGGCCATCGCATGAAACGTCACTGCGTCTCGGATGGATTTCTTTCACAGAACACTTCAGCATATCCTGGAATAATCGATTGTGCTTGGTGTCTACCAAGCTACCACACTTCAAGGTGAATGTCAAGTCTGACCCGTCCTTTGTTTCAAGCAATATTCTTCGATACTATTCCACTTCACGCCAGAGGCAACTAGAAATGTTGCTGGTTGCCAAAGTAATATAAAAAGTAAGGGGAATTAACTCTAAGAGGTAGGGGACACAGTGTGAACCGAATATATATACTAAACTATATGTTTTTTCAAATATGTTTTCAACATACACGTATCTGAAAGAAACTGTGTTCTAGCCTTCCCACTCCTCATTTCAGCATGTAGTAGAAGTAGAAAACTTTTGTCATGTATCAAAGTGTGAGATTAATTAAGAGATTGTCTTACCTGTAATGTCTTTATATTCCTGACCAAAATCCACCACTTTTCTTTTGCTCATTTAACTGCCTGGGTTCGTCATGGGTACCCTAGACAGGAACGAGAAAGGAAGAGAAATAAAGGTAGTCAATGTATAGGTGCAGACAAGCATAAAATGTGTTAATTTCAATGAATATCCGTAGGCTAAACAATGGCAAAAAAGATATACAGTATTTTGCAGAATCAGCCACTGTCACAGCATGCAGAAATCAGATCACACTGAATAACATGACAGCTAATCTAGGCTATGAGATACTGAAGAGAAAAAAACAGCTATGTCTCGGCTGAGTTGGATGACAGCAGCTGAATAACATTGTAACTTCTGACTGAGATGTTTTTTTATGTACTTTACAATGCATAGGGGTAGCCTGGGAATACCCATGCTGCCTTACACGATCTTTCCGAACTGCACGGCAGCCTGGAGACCATGGCTAAAATTTTCGCATGAATTTTGGAACCAATCACACAATGGGGAGAGATGGCAAGACGTTGCACAAACTTTTGGACAAAGGAAACCTGAAATCCAGTATGAGAAAATGTATAGGTGGTCCCCAGATCACATCACTTGAGATTTAGGCTGGTGTTAGCCAGGCTAGCATAGGGGTATTGGAAAAGATGATTCTACAAAGGCCAAGAGGGAATACAATCCTTGGGTATGATGTTGGACAACGACCGATCAAACTCGGCCCGCTTTCAATCATAGAAACCATCCATTTAAAAATAGTAACGTCAGTTTATCCCAGGAAGTTTAGGCTAATTAATGAGTTGATGTGTGGTGGAAATACAGTAAGTAGTTCCATAAAAACAAGCTTTAACTCTGAAGTGTAAAGGCCACTCAACTTTGTTTCGAGGCTTAGTTGCCACTTCTGTCATGCACTGATATCTGATTATCTGATATACACCAGCAGTGTCTTTCATTAACCCTTACATAATTTCTGTTTGCTTTCTCCCAGGCAGGCCAATATTTTTATATTTTTGGTCTTCTGTAAAAAGGGATAGAGAATGTGTTGAATTAGATCATCACTTGATGACCACTGGTTGGATTTGAACCTGGTTGCTGGATTTGAAGTCAGTTTCCCAGGAACAATATTCATCAGATTTTAAATAAAGTGTGCTGTAGCCTATCTCTGGAAAGTCTGTGAAACACTGATAACAAATCAGATAACTCATACAAACGGTCAAGATTGCCCGCCAGTTAGGGTATTTGGAGTTGCTTACATTTTCAATTAACGGCACACTCCTGCCACATTGTAAGTGCATGCTTGAGAATCAATATAACGCCCCACATTTTGAATGTATCCACATTTCTGGGAAGTGACATGATAAGAGACATTTGTAATAAGCCTCTTAGGATTTCAACCAACGTGAAGTTTGATACAGGCTGAATGGGCAAATCCAAGGTCACTGACATTTTTAAAACCCACATTTCCTAAAAAATATAATCCAGTGTATCCAAGTACTTGTATTTCTTCTTGAATTGATTATTCTAGTGAGAGTCAACATATTTAAAAATGCTTTAGTTATAATCTGACACATAGCCAACTATTGGGGTTAAGTAGGCATATCAGCTCTCCACAAAAGAGGAAATCATGTTTCAGCTTGATAAAATTACTTTTTAATCGACCTTGGAACGTAAGCCTTGTAAGCTGTCATACAGTAGCCTTGGACTCCTGTCTGAGACAGCAATGGCTGAGGTTTCCAAAGCTTGAAGAGCACAGAGTGTTATATTTGAGGTGGGCTCGAAATTGGGGCAGCAGTCTGAAACGTGGAAGCTGACATATAATAACACCTTAAGATTACATCACTGCATGGCCACTCCACACCAAACACTACTGCAGGTACCTTCCAGCTGGAAAGCCAGTTGAGATTATTGCGCTTTGTGCCTGTTTAAAGGTGTATTATGTGCAGTATGGTGGGTTGACTACAGTTATACTGGATGATGCTCAAGTACTCTCCATACGAGTAACGGTACAGCTAACAAGACTGGGCTAACAGCCAACTAAGTTCCACAAGTTATTTTCAATATGTATCACACAGTTGTTTGTAATTACATGACATGCCACCATTTGCATTAATGACATTGACAGAAATGTCTCATTAATGCATTGCTCCTTACAATTATCGCCTTTTTTCAGGAGGCAGCATAGCAATAAAGTGCTTGGAATTAATCTAAGAATGACATAGGAAAGACACACCTATTCAGGTGATTTTGCATCGTTGAATGTTCTGTATAGGCCTATCGCATACACAAATACTTGTAGAGATACAAGGTTCACAACTCTCCAATGTTAGAATCAATGGGCTACCTTAAAAACGACATTGCTTCATCATAAAACACCCCATATACGCACACCACACGCACACAAATCTATTTCGTTGGTGGTTGTAAACTGTGAGTAGACCACTAAAAGTGTCAACCCCAAAAAAAAACAAAAACAAAAAAAAAAACAGCTTTTCCTGAAAGCCTGAAAGACATCTATTTTTCTCTATGCAAATGATGTGCGATAAGAGGACATCCCTCTGTCTTCCATGGTGCTTGTGCCATGGAGCGGCTGCCAGGATGCTGCTGGGGACAGATAAGGACCTAAAACCAGACCTGACAGGGCCAGAGTGGCAGGCTGTCAAGAGGGGGCTGGAGAGGGCTGCTGGGTGAGGCTTAGCCCTGGCATCTCCTGTGTGCTACCATAATTATCACCAAAGCAGGGACCATGATACATGATTTATAAAAGCAATGCCAGCCATGGACAGAGATTTATAGACATCTGTACAAGTCAGCTGAAGTCCATGATGGAAGAAGAAACAGACGATAAACAGTTTCAGTAAGCTGGGGATTGTACATTAATGCAGTTATCCTACATGGTATTAGTCCGTTTTAAAATCTCATGAAAAAGTTACAAGCACTTTCGTAACTTTTCACAAACATCCCAGCACAGTTACCTTTTTTCAGACAATATGTTTTGCTGACTGGTGGACTGAAGCAGAGAGAATATTCAATTAGAAATAATATCTAGCAATGCATGAATGAAGCACAGCATACATTTAATGTTCATGACAATGTGCTGGAGTTGTCAAATTGTGAAATAGTATAAATAATTACAATTTTTAAACCAAAAGTTTTGCGACACATTAAAGTTGGGAACAGTCACAAGTACATTTGCATTTAAATGAGTGAGAGTACGTGCAGTACCAACAGCAACTCTTTAGACAGTTTTTTTCCCAAGCCAGCGGCCACTGTTGGAACACAAATCTGAGTCTGATTTTTGTCCATGCAAAAGAGTCCAATAGACCTCCATCACAGCAGCACCACCACTGACTTTCAGTTGAGGTCACACTGAAAACTCCACAGTGCCTCTGCAGACTTCAAGCTGTGCATTCTCTGCACAGTATGTGTAGCCTACTGTATGTAAAGGTGCTTTGCCAGAATGAAGCACCACACCATACGTAGGCTACACTGCATTGTGTCAATACTCTTACGTTTAAACATGTGAACTTGTAGCTCTCCAGAAACACAACTTTCACAACTTATAAACCAATAGATGCTCTATGGGTAGATGTCTGCCATTAGCACAGCCCTGAAGGTGACGGTATGAGGTCCTGCTGTGAGCCACTGTAGGCCTAACTCATTTATCTCTTTCAAGGAGAGGGTGGTGGAAAGATTTTTTTCAGATTGACTAGATTAGATTTTTAGATTAACATATTAAATACATGGCTTCAAAGTATCAACTACATACATGATATGTCTCCTAAAGGCGATTTCAGGGAAGATCAACTGGACAGTTAGGCTACACGGATAAAAGGATTTTTTCATTCATCTGGAATCACTGTGCAGAGAAAATGTGATACTACCCTGACAAAAAAAGACAGATATAAAAATGTACAGATTACATGACAGAAACAAGAAAAGTGCTTGCCCACTCCAGTGTCAGCCACACACATTTGGAAAATTTGTGGGAGGGTTTGATGCCCAATTAAACAGTACCACACTAAAATACTAACCATTAGTCATATTGGTGAACCATGAATAATCCCCATTAAACTGCCACTGTCTATGATTCCATACAGTGATTGGGTCATGATGGCCTTATAACAATCTATTATCATATTGCATGTCACCAAGTCCAGTTCAAAGACCAGTTCACACAGGTCTCCATATGACAACTCTTAATGGGCAAAGAAGGAGACTGGTGTCATTTAGCTAAATCCCACTGATCCTCACATGCACATGCAAACACACATGCACACACATTCACTCTCTCTCTCTTTCTTTCTCTCTCTCTCTCTCTCACACACACACACACACACACACACACATATACACAATCCCAATGTCAGTATATTTGATCATAATAAAGTAGCCATAGTGCTCTTGCCAATGACATGACAAATGTGCAGCTCAGTATGAATCAATTGAGCGTGTGACATGAGAAGTGAAAGCTGAAAACTGTTCTCTCTCGCTCTCTTTCTCTTTCTCTCTCTCTCTCTCTCACACACACACATACACACACACACACACACACACACAGTCCTCTTGTTTGTGCAAGACTGCAGAGGGCCATTAGGGGGTTAGAGGACATGCAAGGACAGTCTTCTCCAATGCATATGCTTCACACAGCACAATGCCAACACAGAATATGTATGTAGATAAGGGCCCCTTTCCAAACCATGTTTGTCCGAGGCCCAGCAAAGCACAAGAAATATTCATCCTGTACCACAACACAAAAAGTAGCCCATTTCTTCATACATAGGTACAGATACCGATATCTGCAATAATGGATGTTGTTTCAACTGGGATGAGCCCACAAAGAAGCGCTGTGAGAAATAGGCCTAAGAAGTTGTCAGTCCCACATGCCAGTATGGTAAAGCAGCTTATCATCCAACTTATATACTATTCCTTCTCATTCAGCGTAAGTGTAATTCTAATGAGCTTTCTGCTGACTGCAGGAGCTTCATCAAGACTTCTTTTATGTGTGGGACAGGCAGCGTGACACTGCTGTGCTTTCACACAAATGGAATCTCTCTGTGCGTCCACGCAGAGAAACTATGTGGTCATCTAAATGCATAAGCAGTGTTTGACGTGAGAATGAACAAGCTGTGGTTGCGGTCGGTACATAGCCTGCAGTATGTGTGTCTGTGTGGAAAGAATGCAAGTAACCCAGTGTCAGTGAGAGCTGCTACACATGCGTGTCTTTGTGGAAAACTGCTTTATCATTTATGACAAAAAAATGCACAGCCTACAACATGCCATCAATCTTCTTTAGAAACAAAAGTCTCACTTTTAACCGCACTGAAGACATCAGAGAGGGAGTCCCACTGTATAGATCTAGTATAGCGGAAGAGCTGGTGGGTTATTCATAAATCTGAGCATCGTAAAATCCCTTCAGTGACACTCAGTATTCATATAATGAATCACCTCTCTTGAACATCAATCAATCAAACCATGTGAGTCGCCTCACAATGCTGCCATGGTGACAGAAAACTTCTGAGTGCAATGAGAGGCAATGACACATAACTGAGAGGTGCTGTCAAAACAAGCTTCCAGCAATCAAATGCCAAATCTCTTTTTTCAGGTTTATCAGGTTACTTATGAGGAGTAAGTATTGCCCTTTCTGTAACTGTGTGGGTGATCCACAAATCGATCAACCAATTAAGGCTATTCAGTGTCTACCTTCGAGATATAAGGGCTAATGACCACATAGCTTTATCACTAGAAAAGGCCACACAACCTTAAGGAACAGGATTAGTGCCATTTGGGTTGGTATTAGAAAACAGCAACAGCAAAAACAACAACAAAAAACAAAAATACACACACACACGCACACGCACACACACACACACACACACACACACACACACACACACACACACCTATAGCCATACACAAAAGACAAACTGGAAGTTGACACATCCTCTCCAAATCAGCAGGGAATTCTCAAGCCAATACCGTCATCTGCTTCATGCAGGATACATTACACGTGTTCAATCTGAGCTCCACCTCACTTGGCATCTAAATATTTTTCTTTGATTTCCTAATCCAGGCCGCTGAACTGCAGACGGGCCAATCTGAGCCAATGAAAATGTTGTTTATGTGTCTCCATGCCTCCAAAACATCAGATCCTTCTCTGGTTGCTTTTGGGACACAGCGGTTTTATCACTGGCAGAGTTTGATGAAGAATCTAGCTGGGGTCACCTCAGGTTCAAGCCCCGAGAGCTTTATTTATCTTTGAGATATTCCCACTCACACTAGGCCAGGCCTCAGTTTTCAAATCAAATTCAACTTAAGGTGTAAACAAATTGAAGTCCTGGAAATCCCTTCTACAGAATGTGTCATATAAATCCTAAACAAAACTAGCCAGCTCTATTCAACAAGCTGTCTGCAGGCAGCAGGATGGAGTAATATGTTTTCACAAAATCCTGTCCAACAAATAACGTTAAAACAGGGAAAAAAATAAACTTAATAAAGCGCTTTTTGTTTTCTGATGAGCTCACTCATGTTGTTTTTGCTGAGTTAATTCAGAGTAAAGTGACATCCGAGTTAACGGTGGGTGCCAAAAAAAACACTGTGACATGACTCACCTCAAATCAATAACTTATTTGATGAATTTTTTATATTATGTAAATATAACAGAACTTTTTGACTACATCCACAAAACTCCTGCTGTGCCTCACCAGGCCTGTCGTCCTGGGGAATCGTGGACACTGTGACACACGTTTTGGAAACATCTCTTGGCCAAACTAAAATATGAAAAGAGATTTTTTTTCTTCCAAAACACCAATTAACTTAATGGCTGAACTTGAGCAGAGAAAAAGAAAGAGAGATTCAAATGAGCCAGACCACGCCAAAGGAGCCCTGAGGGAGGGCTCACTGTGGGCCACGAGAACAGAGCGATTAGAATGGGTTTCTCCTGACGGAGAGAAAGCCTTGACAGATGAAGGAGGACAATGCAGAGCAACCGATGGCACTCAGGGAAAAGAGACGGGGAAAAAAGTGAGAGAAAAGACGACAGAAAAACACCATCACACAGAACAAAAGGGAGAAGCTGAAATGTGTCAGAGGATTGAAAGAATAACGACACGATAAAAAAGGCAAGAGTTTTGTGAGACTACATTAGGTCAAAATATGACAAATTTTAGGCTTGCATGGGGAGATAAGAGTGGAAAAAGTCTTTGGTGTGTGAGTGACGAGAGGCCATCTGGATCTATGAAAACATGCTGAATGCTTTCAGCCTCTGAGCAGGAAACTGAGTGGAACGTAATCAACTTTAGTCCAAGTCATGATATCACTGGTTCAAAGACGATGATTTTAAACAGTAGAGACAAGTGTGAAACCCACTGTGTTGCTGAATTGATGGCTACACCCTATTGGTAACATGTTAGACATGTTATTTTCCCCTTTTCAGAAAGACAGAAGTGGGAAGGAGCAAGGCGGTACTTTGGCAGGAACATGGCAATCCCTACAACAACTCATTTGAATTCAGCAATCCCTGCTCCTCAGACATAATCGGATTCAGCACAAGACAGCAGGGGTGTCACTCCCTGTTTTCTGACAGACATATATGGGTGTCAATGTAAGCAGCAGCAATGTAAATGCCTGAAACAAGGACAACACCCTCAAGGCTGGAAACTAGCAGGTGCAGCAGGCAAATGTCTCCCTGTTTTACAAACCCAAACCATGGACACAGATGGACAGGCAGAACTGAACAGACAAACAGGAGGGCTACTCAACTACAGTGCAGCATCAAACAACAAGGATACAAGGATACAAGGAGGTTTGTTTGTCACATGCATATAGTTACTGCTGTAAAAAATGCAGTGAAATTGTGAGGTTCCTTTGCCAGTAGTGCATAAAAA
>JASCQY010000071.1:8304515-8331186 GCA_030264315.1 Sardinella tawilis | reverse complement strand
CCCCCCCCCCCCCCCCCCCCCCCCCCCCAAAAAAAGTGCAGATCCAAAAAGTGCAAAAAGAGGAGGGGCTGACTAAGAGCATTAAGAACAGTTGTGCTTACTGTACATTTGTGTCATTGGTCTTCATCCCATATAATCTGGATCTTGTTTTTACATCTTGTATTTAAAGTAAGCAAGTAAGCAATAAGCCCCGAGAGGCTGTGAGTTATGCTCATTTTACCACGGCTAAGGTGAGTCGTCACAATCAAGAGTCGGAACTACCAGTTTTAGAAGATGTCTTAAAGTTTAGAGAAGACCAACCTATGAGCCCTAAAGGCCCATCCTATGATGGTACACTCATGTGTATTCGTGACTCCAATATACTGTACACCTTTTGCTGTTTTGGGTACATTTCTCACAGGCCAATGCAATAGCAACCTACTGTAATAACAGTGTTTGAGATGAAAAAAGGTGGTAAAAAGCATTTGATTTTAATACTTTTTTGTTTGACCATGTCTTCAGAATGTTTTCGGCCCAAGGCCATCATCAGAGTGTTAACAAAAAAGTAGCAGTACAGTAGCAGGTGGAGAGAGGCCTAGTTACTAGTTTCACCACTCTGATGTTACAGTAGTATTTGCCCATGACAAAAATATCATCTAGTGCAATATTTCCTAAGACAATAATATCTCAACAAAATATATAGCCTATCTCTTATGACATGCCTGGGGCTAGGAACAGATTGAACGGGTGGAAGAGATGAAAATGAACAATAATAGCCACAGAGGATACTGATAAATCCCTGTGTCCCTGTGTGTGACACTCCTGAGACAGGAACATCATTAGCCTAGTGTCCGCAAATTCTGGAGGACTGTGGAGAGCCTTTTATCAGGTGCTCCAAAGCAGTTTAGAAAGACACACAGAACTGTCTCAAGGGCACCAGTGGAGACAACACTCCCACAGGGAGACTTTACTGTGGTTGCTTGGGACTTGCAGACAGTTATGGTCTTTCTAAATGTATTCTTCCTTGAGTAAATAGGTATAAGTAAATCTGAAGAAAAATAAGCGATCCCACTGAACGATCCCAGACGTCTGAGAAATACAGTAGTTGTTGGCTACATGATGGCCATGGCAGGGCAAGCAAGCTATAGACAACAAAGGAAAGAGTGACAACTGCCAGATAATAGAGAGAGTTACCATGTACCATGTAAAGAAGACCATGTAATGTGAATGTGTTTAGTTTGGGTGATATGAGGTAGGCCTATTGCAGATCAAATAAGCATTGGTGACAACATTCAAATAATCTGAAGTTTTAAAACTCTCATTGCATCGTTTTTTCATTATTTTTGCTGTGATCTCTACTATGAATAAATGCATCTGTGGTGAAATAGGCTATGATGGACCACCTGCTACCTCCAGGTTAGCAACCAGGTACCACTAAACTGTCTTGACAAGCCCCACCAGAAGCGCCTATCTGTGGTAAGAGTTCTGTGCTTCCAGGCCATGGCTAACTTGCGTCAATTTTTGGAGCCTTTTCTGATTTGCTCATATCCCTGTCTATTTTCTTTCTGTAGCTAATGCAGACAATGGACTGATCATATTTCAGAAAGAGTGAGTATTGAACGTTTTTTCAGGGAACGAGACCTTTAAAGCAACAGGCAACAAGGGAATCTTAATATGTGTACTCGATTTAAAACAACAGTCCAGGGTAAATCAACCCATTGCCATGTTGTTTGAGGTCACCAAGTGCTGTCAGCAGGAATAAGGTTGAGAACATTTGACACAATGTAGGCTAAACCAAATAGCCACTACTCTGTTTCTGTTTGATTTTTCTGTGCAACATTCAACTCCTGCTTTGAAAATTTGGTCTTTGGTTTATGTTGTACCAAATTTTCTCATTCCTCTTCCAACCAACTTCAATCTGCAACCTCAAACAGCAGGACTACAGATGATTTACTCTGGACCCTGCAATCCCTGCAAGTTTCCCATCAGCTAGTCAAAAACGGAACAGAATACTGTAAACCCCCACAACTCCAAAAGCATTCATTGCAAGGTCACAAAATGTAACTAATCAATCTTGCATTTCTTAAAAAACAACAACAAAAAAAAAAAAAAAAAAAAAGATACAAAAGAAAAAAACAATCACCTAGTGGGATTGCACGGCGATCATACAGCAATGTCATTTTATCATGAGTTCAAGTAACTGATGCTTGACTGTGATGTTTGTGTCCATCTCCAGGGCAACAGATGTTCTACATGGTTGTGGATTTCAGTGCCTATATTATCACTGTGCTACGCTATCAACGTAGAACAGGCATCCAAATGACTTTCTTTTTTTTCCGAATCCCTCTTTAAGCCACAAATCCAGGTACATTTTCAATCACTTTGGGATAGAGAATAAAACATCTTGAATCTTGAAAGATGACTTGGGGATGTGAAGGGCAGAGATACAGAAGACTTTATACAGAGTTTGCAAATGACTTCCTGAGGCTTTGTTTGGCCTTAGACAACCACCAATATGCTTTCTACACTCCAGAGTAACACATGAAAAGATGCACTGAGGCAAATAGATTTGAACAAAGGTGGAGAGACATCTGAGACATACGATGGCTGGTTGGCACCTTTTCGAGCATATAATCTGCCTAAATCAGAACCAGACAGGTAAATGGATGTCATGTTTGTATAATCTACAAGTGCAAATGTTTGGAAAATTTGACACAAGTGAATAGTGAATAGTGTTTTTAAGTTGCCACTAATACAGACAGAGAGTGACAAATTAATTAAACAGTCATAAACAAGCATTTTTATTCCATTGTCATTATATTAAAATATATGTCAATGTCAATATTATCGTTTATCGCAATAATTTCTTGGTCAATTAATCGTCCAGCAAAATCTGTTATCGTTACAGGCCTAATTCTGAGTGACTTTTTTCATGTGGAGGTTCAGATTGTGTGATCTCATTTTGCAGTGAAGCAGCAAATGTTGCTGGTGCATTCCAGAGAGGATGCTACACTCACTCATCAAGGTGTTCCACCAGATGTGCCACAGATTGAATCGTCTAGCCACAAGGCAGAAAGCCCTTATGGTATCAATCCATCGCTCTGCCTGAATTAACTCACTCTTGGACTCCTCCACACTTCTATAACCATCCTGGATGAAAAAAATCTTCAGACACCCCTTATCTGGAAAGCGTCGTTGAGGTTCTCACAATATTAAAATCTGTGCAACAACTTGAAAGACTTTCTTTGTCCAGTTAAGTTACCTCTGCTGATGTACAGTAATCCCAAAATATTCCCAGTTTTCTTTTATTTCAGAACATTATAGTGTATAATACTGCTGCATGACAATCACCTGTCTCAATAACGCACTTCTCAGCAGCCTATAGTATTTTAGCTAGTATCACTCTGCTGCCTTAATTGGAGCGCAATGTTGTTTCACAGTGAAAGAGAATATTGCAAAGTATGACGTTTTGTTGGTAGGCCTATAGGCCCACATTGTGTTAAAAACACCCAACTGCAGTGCTGATAATTCAGTAGTGACCGCAAACAACTGCATTATTTGGAATGATTTTAATGGGCAAAGCTGAGAGGGAACTTGGCACAAGATGAATGAGAAGAATCCTGAGGATAACTTTTCTCCGGGATTACATTTGCATCATGGCTGAGAGCTATGAGAATGTTTATTAACCTATCCACAGACATCTCAGGACTGCTATGATGAGATATGTGCTCACCCACGACAGCTCTACACGGCCCATTCCACCAAAGGCACTAAACAAATCAAACGAAACACTTATAATTCAGGATTAATTAGGTGGCATTAAAACTATAGACTAGCTCAGGCTAGATAAAATGGGCCTCCTGCTGTATGGTAATTCATCTTGTGAAATGAGACTGGGTGAAGATGATTGGGAAATTAAAGCTAAAGGAAGGTGTAATAAATGGCAATGAGCTGTAAAGGAAAAGCTAAAAATGAGGCTCTGTGACAATCTGAAGGAATGTGAAGAGACAGGGAAAGTCCTCTTGTTTAGTGAAAGCTAAGGTTCATTCTGTAGCCATCATAGACATGTGAGGTGCTAGTGAGGAAACTACAGCTCCCTGGTGAAATTCACGTTTTAGGGGCCTAATTAGACAACCTTTTAAGTCTATGAGACCATTCGAAAACATAGGCTATTACTGCACTCAAAAATCATCACGCCATCAACTTTTACAGCTTAAATTGTTGGAACGAAAAGCCTTTATCTCTTGATAATGGCGAGGATAACATCAATGATGGCATTACAGTAAATTAAACTTTACAATGCCCTATAATTGCTCAGTTTGTTAGGGTTTATAAAATAATATAATTCTTTAAGAGTGAAGTTATTGCAATGTTAAAAATATACAGGCTATGGGGCCTTCTGACCATGTATGCCTGTTATACTTCTTCATACAGAGTTCATTGACAATGGTTCCAAACTTCTACTGATCAAAGCCCCTGGATGATATTGCATCTATGCAGCGTCTGAATGGCTTACTTACTGTTTAGAGCACCTGCACATGGCCTAACTAATAATGTAGTGCTGAATATCTCATTTATGATCAAGGGGCCTCATCGTTCCAAAGACCTTTGGATAATTAGATATGGGTGGTAAAGAAAGCTTGATGCCTAGGAGGTTGGCATCTCTTATTTTTTTTTCCCAGAGCAAATAATTTAGAGAAAATATGAAAGAATTTTAAGAGAGTGTTTCCACATGAGGCCCATTGTGTATTGTGTCTGTACCTGTAAATTAGGGTATTTGTGCCTAATTATGTCTGCGTGGAGATAATGCAATCAGTTGAAATGGAAAATGCTTGGCTTAACCCAATTAAAATGTAGTCTGAATGTCATTTGGATTCAGGCATTGTTTTCAATTTCAGTTTCTCAAATTGCATCATAACGTAAAGGAAACCTTTGAGAAATCAAATTAATGTGTGGTTTATAAAAAACAGTGAATATTCAGCGAATATTCTTTTCACAGCACTGCTATAGTTCATCCATGTTTCCAAATTTAAATAGTATCATGTACATATTCCGTTAAATGTGCTGTCAATACCGGTATACAAATGACACCAGATGTCATGCTCATCTGGCTGATTTGCATTGCTGTGCTGTTTTTTGTTTTCCATAAATAAATATACAAACCACTACATCCTTTCTTAAACACACAGTTTTTTAAACAAAGTTTTTAAACTTCAAGCTCTACCACTGCAGCAGGAGACCAGTTTAAGGCTTTCCTGCGGCGTTAATTCCAGACTACAACAAGATGTTGAACCCAAACACTATACCTACCTCCTCCAGAGGGCCAATAACATAATGAGATTTATTCCCCACAAGGTGTGTCTTGTGCCCTTCAACTTGTGCTTAGACTGACTACTATTCTTGGACAATAAATTCCAGACTGGTCTTTGGGTTGCTTGGGTGAAGGATTCAACATAAATCTAGAGAGGCCCATCCAGAAGAGGCTTTATGACTTCGGTTATGACTGCTTGCAGAGATACCTGGCTGGGGATTCACACTGGATGGGCCAAACTGCTTGTAGCAGCTGTCACAAGCAAAAAAAAAAAAAAAAAGCACCGAGCCTTGATTTGTTTTAAAAGGGGCAAACTTCCTCCACTGTGTCTTCAAGGTACAGTAACCTGCCATCATGAAGAAAATGTGCAAAGCAGATCCTGAGAGAATTACCCGCACACACTGTTGAAAGTCTAGACGAAAAGATAATCAGTTTTTTTCAATATCACTGTCAGAATCTTTGACCAGAAGATGAAAAGCATACCACTGTGTGTGACCTCAAAATCCATTCATCAGGGAAACTACTCTAAAGAGCAGCGATTTCACACTGTTTCACCAGCGGCACTGCTGTGCTGCCTCACGACTGCCTAAAACTGCCACTGAGTCGACTGACAGCACTTTCAAGTCAGGTAACGTGCGCCAGCAGCTCTGTGTCTGTTCCCTGATCTCTCTGTCTGCATTAGGACAAGAACATTTGACCATCAGACACATAAACCTTCCTGTTCCTTACAGAAAATACAATCAGTCCTCCCACTCTAAACAAGGAATGAAGCCTACTGGCTCCTGATCTCCGAATACCAAATCCACTGTCTGAGAATCCACTGGCCAAACCAAAAACCAAATGCCAAATCCTAGAACATTTATCTGGACATCATCAGGCTCAAACCCCCTGTGATGGCTTGATGGACTATTTAAGCTGTGTGAAAAAGTCATCTTTGTACCCTCATTTGGATGGAGAAACGCTTGTTACCTGCACTGCATGCATCTGTCCTGTAGGCTACCCATTGCCAACACTGATTTAATGATCAAATTATAGTGTACATGTGAGATCTGTCAGTTGTGTTTCATGGCGTAATGTTCACTTTCCAACTCACTCAGACATCACTAAACATCTGTCATATTGAGACTGGGACTTCTACATGCTGTAAGATCATTTTGCTGAGGAAAATGTGTCATGCATTGTCTCTGTTGTGACGTTAAATGTGTGAAAAGTGTGAAAAGTCTGATATTCCGCCGAATCTGAATCCTGGATTCGGTACATCCACAATCCAAAATCACAACAGCCCTCAATGCTCTTGTGCAAAGAAGACAGTAGTGACATACAGTAGTGACTGTTTCCACTACAAGCAAAGACTGCATATATTACAATATTTTCTCGGCACACAGTTTCACACTCTCTCTAGAGATTCCCTTTTACATGGCCTCTACTTTAAAGATGGCAAAGATTGCCCCTCTTTTAGAATGTACATGCCAACCGTTTTCAAGGCAGGCAGGCCTTGTGGCCTTACACCTGAAAGAACACAGTACACTGAAAGCATGAACGGTCTGAGGAAAGTGGACAGAGAATGTACACATAAGGTCAAACGAAGTATTTGCCTTTTCAGATAACTGAATGCCATGCAAATGTTATCTGACATCCTACTGCGCACCTTGAGGCATATCCAGGAAGATTCAGAAGTTGGACCCACTAAAAGTTCATCACTGTTTATCAGGTATAGACACCAGACAACCATGACAGTAAGCAGCACAGAGATTAGATGTGCCTCCCTACTTGTTGGCATTTCTTAATGCACTTCCCCCATAGACTCCGATTAAGGAAGTGCACCCTTCCAGGGACCTTGGCGCACACACACACACACACACACACACACATACAAACACACACATACAAACACACACACACGCACACACACACACATACAAACACACACACACACACACACACACAAAGCTTGTTAATATCACAGTGACTACAGCTCTTGAGCTTAAGGCAAAGTCTGTCACACTCCAGAGCCATGATTTTGGGGCACATCTAGCTGAGGGTGCGGCTACTGCCCTTGCCGAAGAGCTTCCACAAGTGTGTGTGTGCAATTTTTTTTTTTTTTGTAGACGACCTTTCAGGCAGCGAGTAATTAAGGGCCCGAAGGAATGGATGCCAGCGGTCTCCCGCAAATCAATTCTTTTAATTAGTCAATTATGTGCAGGGGTGCAGAGAAACCCTGCATGTGCACCCGCTGGCCCGGCACGGATAGGGCCCGACTCACGTTAATCTCCATGTCTATCTGCCACCTGGCTGCCACGGTAACTGACTGGAGGTCACCGGGATGTGGCTGTAATGGGCACAGCTTTCTCAGGTGAGTGTGGGGATGGCAACCTTGAATCATTTCTCCATGGAAACTGGGAATCATGCACTGGGACATGGGAGCCTGTGGCCTTCCCTTCACAGTGGTGAATGGCCTCACAGGCAATGGTGGAAAAAGTAAGGAGAAATGATGTAAAAAAATCATGTCAAAAGGTTACCTTAGATGTCAGCGCTGAAATATTCAGGCAAGAAGACAGTCATTTGAAATGCAATACAAAAATAAACTTTCTGTTTAAACTGAATGAATCTCCAAGGGGTTCTTACTCACAGGCAGGATTAAGTTTTATTTATCTTTTTTTTGTGGATGAGTCCCAGGATGAAAACACAGCAGGTGGATATTCGAATTCTAGACTGAAAATGCAGGACTGTGGTCTTTGGAATAGCCTGGGTAGGGTAGGTGTTGGTTGGTACTGATGTTGGGATATGCAAGGATTTTAGTGAAGGAAAAAGGAAGATGATGGTAGTGTTTTGAAGGGGAAGTGTTGCAGTTAGAATATAAAGCTAAACTGAAAGGAGACTAAGCATTAGGCCTGCCTCTTAGGTTGGGCTCAATATTAAGTTTTTTTCATTTAGTGGTTTACTTGATTCTCTAGAAAATGGGGTGTTTGTTTCTTGGAAAGCGCAGCAAGAGTAGGTTAGTGTGTGTAACTCCATTTCCAAAAACATTAGGATGATGTAGGCCTACTAGTATAAAATGTAAATGAAATAAGACTATGATTCACGAAACAAGGATGCTACTTTAGAATAATGCAAAGACAACAAACACTATTTAATTGAAAATAATTCAAGGACTATACAGTACTTCAATTGGAATCAGCAGATAAATTGTTTTGGCAAATATAATTTTTGATTATTTGGATGTTGAATTTACGACACATTCAAGTTTGGAAGTTTTAACAAAGGTCTCAAAACGTTTGGGTGACGATGTTTTTAGATTGATCATACAGTATGTTGTCCTATTCTTGCCTGATTCAGGATTTCAACAGTCTGGGGTCATCTTTGCCACGTTTAGGCCTTTCCATTCCCCGAATGCAACCTACACCCTTCCACTATGGAACCATAATGCAATACATGCAAATATTCAAATAAAAATCCTATGTTTGGAATGGCAGCAGATGTTGGTCACAACTGGTAAGCTATAGGCCTATTATTCCACATCAGTTGTTTCTTTCCCCTTGTGCTTAGCCTGGCGAACACCAGCCTACATCTCAAGTGAGATTTAGTCTGGGGACCACCTATACATTTTCTCGTACGGGAGTTCAGGTTTCGTTTGTCCAAAAGTTTGCACATCGTCTTGCCATCTCTCTCCGTTGTGTGATTGGTTCCCAAATTCATGCGAAAATTTTGGCCATGGTCTCCAGGCTGCCGTGCAGTTCGGAACGAGCGCGCAAGGCAGCATGGGTATTCCCAGGGTACCTTGTGCTGCTCATGCCATAGGAACTGCACAGCAGCTCTAGGAGTTGGTGTTTGTGGAAAAGGTAGGTCCATCGTTCCATCACAATCACGGTCAGAAAGGTTGTTAATTGGAATGACTGCTTCAGGGTAGTAGTTTGAAGCTTTGATAGACATTTGATGTTGTCAATGCTTTAAGTGCAATCGTTTGACTTGAATGACCCTCTATGTGTCTGTACCAGAACACCCTCTAATTAGCCTAAGTGTTTCACTTATTACTTTTTGAATATGCAATCATTCGTTCCCAGCCCTGCAGGTGCAACCTTGTTGATCACGATGGTGTTTATACTTTCAGACGCATGCAGGTCGGTTTTAATGCAGTGCCATCTAAGGTGCCATGGATCAGGATTTTAATTATCATGTTTAATAATAATAATAATAATAATATTATTACCTATTCCTTGTTTCAATCATGGATTTAGAAACATTTTACATAGCCGACTACAGATACTAAAGTCATATTTCTGTTGGAGAACATTAAATTATTTGTCCAGTTTTTTTCAGAGTGATAAATTCTCCATTGAAAGAATCTCCACATCTTTACTTCTGAGGGATTCTGACTCTCAGGGATGCTCTTTTTACACCCAGTCATGTTGCTTGTTAACCTAATTAGTTGTGACATTATCCTCCCAGTGTTTTCTTTGACATTACACAATTCTCCCAGCCTTTTGTTGTCTCTGTCGCAACTTTTTCAGACATATTTCTAGTATCTAATTGAAAATGAGCATATATTTTTCATAAAATTGTCAAATAGACAGTTCCAACATTTGTTGTGTTTGTTATTTTTGCAAATAGATGAGCTTACATAATCTGCAGTTCAACACACTGCTGTCATTTCCATTTACAGTGTCAAACTAGCATATGAATGTTGTACTCTCTAAAATTGCTGAAGAGAAAGCTCTGGAAGGCTTTCCATTTAACAGTTCTGAATGAATACAGTCAAACAGAGCAAGTCTCTGGTGTCTGAGCTGAGGCATAAGATTTTAGCATAGAGTGATGGTGATATCAATCAGGGTTTCAAGGTCCTCATGATGTGAATGGAAGGTATAATGGTGTTATGGTGTGATGGAGTTGACACATTACCATCTGGAGCACTCCTGATCAACTAATTGCATCAGCATCTCCAGAGTGATGGCTATGATATGGAACAGACCACAGGCAAAAAAGCAAATGCCATTAAGGGTGAGATTAAATTAGAATCTGTTGGCCAGCCATTACAGAGTATTAAAAAAAAACTTCTGCAGAAACTCGATGTAACACACACACACACACACACACACACACACACACACACACACACACACACACCCACACACACACACACACGCATGCACACTGGCATAGCCTATGTGAAAAGATCCTCAAAATACAAAATGATTAAAATGCAACTCTGCTAGACTAGGCTATAGTAAGTCAGTCATCAGTACACCTAAGATGCTTATCATGAAACAAAATGGAGGTTAACATTAATACAAATGGACTGGAATAATTTTCACTTTAAACAGAGAAATGCTATTCAAGGAGCCACATTAATCCTTGGTTTTTAAAGATGACAGCAACAACATTTCACTGACAGACGTAGTATCACTGCTGGAATGACTAAAAATCACAGCCACAATATTCATCCAAAACACAATGTCATTAGGCTATATGTTCACATCAGTGGTCTAATAACAACTACTTTTCCGTCAGTCATAACTCTCCTCTGCAGATGATGCTTCATTGCAGCAACACATGTATTATTTAACATTTTAATATTGGCTAACGGAAAAGATTGCAAGAAAAAAACAAAGCAAAACAGCTTCCAAAGCAGCGCTGCGCTCGAGAATGACCACTGTGAAAACGGCCAGGCAGCCTGACGGTCCCTCTCTGTTGCCTTGGGTGCCCCATGAACATAATGATGCATGCATCTCTGCCACTGTCAGCCCATTCTCAATGCAAACCCACACACTGGGACACAATCCCCCGAGCGAGGACGGCATTGAAACAGATCCGGTGTTGTTGTGTCGGTGAAAACTGTTTTTACATTTGTCACATTCCTTCAAACAGGGTAAAAAAGCAGGCAGAAATTCTGTCGCTGAATCGAAAATCTAGAACTTCGCAACACAAAAATGTCCTCTGCCTCACTGAAGTCTTATAACGAGTAGCTTACACACAAAACAGAGAGAACGGTTTTGTGAGCTATTCCAGTTTTACTGAAGTAGGCCTACTACTAAATACTCCAAAAAAGGACTTTAACGAGTCGACTGAATACCAGTTTTCAATGGCACTTGCCCAGCCGCTTCAAACTTCAAATTCCACTTGACATTCGCACCCCACGTTTAAAAATGAACCTGCTGTGCCTGGCACCGCACGCTAATGGATGTATCGTGAGACAGGTCTTCGAAGACTTTAGAAACATACTTGTTTACAACACAAACACGGGGCAAACTTTACATTCTAAATTTATCTTTAACACCAATTATGCCAGTAGGCTACAAACATAACGAATACTTCTGCAAGTGTCATGAAAGATTAAAGACAGTCATTTGATTAAAGCATGAAAGCTTTAACCACTTTTGAAGGTTTGAAGTTGTCTATTATGGACCAGTCTGCAACATAGTCATACACTGTAAGATTCTCCATAACTTTAGACACTTGTAACACTGTCTGGAGCAATACAGTTGCTAGTCGAAGAACATTAACGAACCATTCTTACCAAGAGTCGTCGTCTCACAGTCCGGCGAAATGGTACCGCCCGCTTTTTCCTCCTCACTCCAGAACCTCTTTCAGTCTCCCACATCTCTCAACCCAGCTGCGAGAAAAGTTTGATGACGTCAGCGCACTCCGTTAAACGCCGCTGGTAGTTGCTGCAGGAATAGCCAGGCTGCGACTTAAAGAGACAGCGGATGGATGATATATCTCCCCGAATAGACTACATTAGCCTGTAAAGATTTCTTTACTTTTGTCTTAGGCGTTATGTGATGCCAAAGTGATCTGTTAGTTGAGCTATCATTTTGCCTGGAGTTCTTTGTGTTAGTAGGCCTAGGCTATTAACAGCTCAGAGTTAATGCTTTAGATATTTTATAAGACAGTTGTGCCACAGCTATAGCTTTGATCTCACCATTGAATGGGTTTCAAACCCGCAGGGCAAAATGTAATCATTAAATAAATAGCCTAAACTTAACCAGTCCCATATGATTTTTTGGTCTCTTTTTAATCAAGGATTATGGAGTCCCATTTTATTCCATTTTGTGACCCAAAGTTTCACTCCGATAATTTTAAATCCTTTGCAATAGAATAGTAAGGAATCATGCCCAAGTAGGCTAAGTCAAGCAATGTTTTCAAAATAGATGTGGATTTCCACCCATATGACAGCTTGCACCTCTCTATAGATTTATCATCAATATAGCAGAGCAAGAGTCAAGAGCCTCCTCCCATCACTTGGCAATGAAAAATTGATGCTGGATGTGCCCAGGTGGAGTCTTCTGAGATAAGTATGAAAGGGCTATCAAATGGAAGCGCTGCCTGTCCTTACATTGCAAAAGATGTTCAAGTAGGGTGCCTGGCAAAGCTTTACAGGAGGAGGTTGTGGGTGGCTTTCTGAGGTGCTGCCTTGATAACATGCTGTACAGTACAGTATGGATTAAGCTACATCTTATTTAAAATGCCATTAAAATTTCATGATGCCACATCTCGTGAAAGGCATTTGCCAAAAATAGCTGGCATACGTTAGCCTACTGTACATGGCCCTCTTTATGCTTACAAAATGGTTGTAAAGGAGATGGTCAAGCTGGTAAATTCAATGCTCTACAGTGTACATCAGGGCAAACAATACGGAGAATTCCAGGTTACTGCATCAGACTTGTTTCTATATAGGCTACTGTGTTTCCCGGGGAGTTTTCCAAGTGATGCTGAGTGCTTTTTCTTTACCAATGAATGCTGTTGCATATTCAACGCACATCCCTGATGTTACTCCTTTTAAATGGAAACTGGATTACTTGCTGTTGCTCACAATTACTATATAGCCTAGCAAAAGCTTGGTGCTAGACCAGTTCAAACAGCAGTCTACTGTATATTTAGAGAGAGATTTTTTTATTTTTTTGCAATGGAATGAAACATTGCTTTTAACTAATGATAAACATCGGAGGGGTTCATAAAGCTATCAGCAGTGGGCCAGCCTCTCCATCTTAGTCATTTTACACAAAACCTTTTTAATTTAATTGAGTCTGTAATGAAGATGCCAATTCTCCTGTTATCACTGGGGCACAGGCAATGAAATCCTCCCTGCCTCTCCAGCAATCACTATAAACCTGGCTTTTCACCCAAAAGCCAGTGAGCATCCAAAGGTGGGAGAAAACATTACATTACAGGTTTTACCCTCTCATTTGTGTTATTTGCATGCAAGGGCGAAGACGTGGGAGTGGGGAAGCACACATAAACAAGGACTAAAAATGTGCTTACCTTGCTTAGATAGCATGAGAGCAAATTGTGTGCATTCAGTCATAAGCTGAAGAGATTGGATTTGCATGTAGGAGGTGCACAGCTGTGAGGCCTGATGTGGGCAACCACATATTATATGAATGCACTCACAACTGTTACCTAAACCATTATGTTGGTCTGATGACTTACAGTAGTGGGCCTAACTGAAAACACTTCCAGGCAGCAGACAAAATAACAAGAAAAACAGGAATGTCATGGAAAATCATTTTTGCCAATTAAGGTACAATCTACAATAGTAAAAATAAAAAAATGGATCAATTTGTACCAGTGTTTGCTGTTGAGGATATTTTTTTACAAAAATAAATGACATCATTAAACTGTAGCTGTAGCCGGTAATTGCAGATGTAAAATATTAAAGTTTGTGGTGAGTCACACCAATATCAGAGCCTTATTAAGATTTTACCCTTGTGATGCATGGGGGCTATAAAACAGTGCTCTCTATCTATGTAAGGCCTTTTGTGGTGATTTGGTTCATGTGGTTTTGGGATCTGACTGAGTTCCTCTTTGCAGTCAATCAGATTCTACAACAAATCAAAGCCACGCTTTCCATGAATCAAACAATTATGCTTAGATGCTGTTTATTGATCTGCACTTAATCTCCTGTAAAGATGAGTTTGTGAAGATTCTTTGTGGACCAGAAAATCACCTGTAACACAAGATTAATGATCCCAGTTTCAAAGATGTAATAAAACATGGTTTCTGCCTCTCACAAAATCTAATGAACGCCTTACTGATTGCATTAGTAGCATTCAAGACAGTGGCAGGTCCAGGACTCAAAGGGAATGTGTGCAGTAATGCATTAATGTGGAGGTACACTTTTATTACGCATGAGTAGCCCATGAGTAGATGTACGGAGATGTACAAAGGCAAATGGCATTAAAAATATATGATTGTTTTACCCGTAGTAATGCTCGGCCAGTTTGTGATGGTAAAGCATATTACATTTCTATGAATCTCTCAGAGGGCCATATTGTACTGTATTCATTAAAATGGATTGTGAGTTACTTATTCATTTCAAACAGTATTACCAAGCAAATTTATTATAGCAATAGTTCAGCTTTTCCACAGCAAGGAACATCTTAAAACAGCATAGATATGGAATAGAAATTACTCTACTATACACAACTGCACAGTTAGTATGCCTTTTTATTTTAAGAAAATGATTGCATAAGCAACAAAAACAGTAAAGTCTTCAGTAATGCATTTATCATCAAATAAATATGCTTACGAGTCCAACCCAGACTCGCAGAGGGGCCAAGAGTCAGAGCGCTAAGCATCTTTTCAGCTCTTCACTCCAAAGACAGGTTTGGCCACCCACGAGGACACCAGGGCTAGATGCGGTCAGACCCCCATGCAAACTGCTTGTGATGCTTCTTTAGTGAGCCCTCGGCGGGAAAAGACTTTGCATGTTCACAGGAGGCTGGAGACAATCCAGAGGAGCCGGCACCAAAACACCCCCGGCGGCGGACAGCACTGGAAATCCCATTAAAAAGGGGGGAAGTCGCTGCTGATAAGGCGATCGTGTTTTTTTTTTTTTTTTTGCCCAGAGTGGTCTAACAATTTCACATTCTGCTATTTCTCAAGACGAAGAAGTGAACACATTTTGGATAAAAAAAACTGAAAGCATACCAGGGATGTGCCTGACGCTAAGCACAAGTGCTGTTGCCTAAAAATGGGGAGTGAATGACCCCTGAACCCTTGCAGTGATTGATAAAAATGTGAAACATACAGTCTAATACTGGAATTTGGCAGGACATTCTGTACTCCTGTGCTGCTCTGCCTGTTGTCAGAGCTGAGTCCCTGTGATGACACTTTTTCCCTTCTCTGCAAATGGATTTTTCACCTGACTCAGACAACCAGAGCTGCATCTTCACATGCATGTTACATGGTCCTGATGGTTCTGTTATGACACAAAGCATATGTTTTTTTTTCTGATATGATCTAATAAAATAAAGCAAAGACTTAGTAAGTCCCCATATGTATATATTGTAATTTAGCCTATATAATTCCAAGACAACTTTCCTGTGTGGGTGAGCCATAGTCTATGTGCATCAGCATGTAAGCATAAGCCATACATGAGTCTCTCATAATCTGGGCACAATCTGAATAGGCTTTACTGTAGTTTGCCCAAATTGCTACTGGCTACATTACGCAAAAGATGATGTAGTGCCAAGATCTCTACATTGCACAGAGTGAATGTTTTTCATCATCCTTGATTATGTGAAGCTCAGCTTGTGCCTAAGGCGACATTAAGCATATACTGTAGCCCTCAGTCCAGCTACCTAGGGGATCTCACTTCATTACTTCACTTTGGCATTGATTTTCCTGAGGAGAGACACTGGGAAAGTATCAATATGGCTTCAAAAAGCAGTGCCAGTCCTCAAAGGATATGTGGTGGGGGGTGGGGGTATATTGCGATGGGAAATGAATACTGTACTACTGTAGGAGATACACAGGGAGTTGATGTTTCAGATAGGCCTGTGCCAGTTATTAAATTTGGCGAGCCCCTTCTCTGCCGGAAAACAAAGAGATGATGAATATGGATTCTCAGATCAACACAGCAAAGGTGAAATTTGCTTTTAAATGTAGACATAGGGTTGTCTAATTCAACCATCAGAAACGCCTCATTAGACAACCATATATTTTCCAAATGCTGCGACAAAGTAGCTGAGGTTGTTATTGTTTGAATGAATGAATCCCAATGTGCCAACAGCAGGCAGTGAGCTGGTTGCTTTGCAACACAATCAAGACATAATTGAAAGGAAGTGAGGAATTAATAATGGCAGGTCAATTTCCCTCTATTATAATGCTTATGCAAAAATTGCAACCCCAGAAAATGTTACTGCAGATAGCAGACGACTAGTTCCTCATTCTAAGGTGCTTATTTAGGCTACTAATACTTTGAGACCAAGCAGAATATAGAATAAAGGATGCAGAGTCTGTGCTCTCTATGAGAGTGTACAGTACTGTACATGTTTAAATCTTTCTTCATGCACACTATGTTTCAAAAGCAGTATTAAGATGCCTGTCACACCCATGCAAACTTTGATGACATCCCAGTCTAAATCCTCATACATCTACATTACTGTAGGCTATGTGTCTAATGTCTGGAATCCCTTGTGTACAGTACCCTTGTGTGTTTGTGTGTGTGCATGCAGACATGTTCACATACTGTATGTGTGAATCTGAGGCATTTAAAATAGCAAGGAGTGATGTAATACTTTTTGCACAAAACTTCGTTAAATGTACTAAATGGCAATGCTGTGTATGCCCATTTTTGTAGTTTAAAGGGTGATACAAGATACTTAGCCTGGCTTTCGCGACCATCAAAGCTCATACGAGCTTAGTCAGGCCAATCTCACATACTAGCTGCCTTCTCAAAGGCAGAATCAATGTTAAACTTGTTTAGCCTGCCTCCTTCACCTTGGAGTAAAAGCTTGCTTCTCATTGGTGCCTGAAATTCTGGGACAGGAAATGCAGTAAATAGGCTGCTTGGCTATACTGACTTGAACACGAAATTTGGTGCAGTGTCAGGAAGTATGGGCAAGCCCAGGCTACAAGATACTGTATGTGAAAGATGAAAACGGATATTTTTCAGAATATTTCCACTTTGGCCAGAGTTTTTAAAAGCATCCAGATTCAGTGGAAAAAAAACTTCTGTATCTGTGCGGACAATAGGCACATCTGGAGGCGACTAATTGTCACACAGGCCCAATACACCTTTCCTCCCTCCAACAGAGCAGTGACTGGAAATGCTTTTCTTGTTATCAGGGCATTTCTGCGCTAGAGTACGTCTTCAAGTCACTGGGGAAAGTCAATACCTGGCGTGGACTTGGTTAACTGCCAGGCAGAGGTTGTTGTGGCAGCTTTAGAGGTATAGCAATCTAATTTCCTGGCCTCACTTAAGGCACCAGCTGGGCCAATTTTCAGTTTGAAAGTAAGCTGGACTGTCTCGGTTGTGTTGCGGAGCATGCAGACGGAAAGCATAAAGCCCCCCCCCCCCCCCCCAACACCAACACACCCACACACCCACACGCTACACACACACAAACCAAACACACACACACACACTACACACACACACACTAAACGCACATACACACACACACACACACACACACACTTTTATCTATTAGTTTCAGAATTTCCATGGCATGATTTCCAAAACATTTGAATGACATGCCGGTGCGCTAAGGTCTGGCACAAATTGAATGCAGCTTTCTCTCATGATAGCCCACAAACATCCTATAAACAGATCACTATTTTCTTTAAACAAAGAACATGTAGGGTGTATGAACTGATATGAGATCATCCTTGCAGGGAAGGGTGAGCTGTGCTGAAGTCCAACACATAAATGAGCCTGCACTGACACACACCTCCATATTCGACTCCTTGCCATAGCCTGCCATGTAATTGGCATTTGGAGATTGACTACTAACAGGTATATGCAAAGCCCATCCATCTGTCTATTTCCAGTTATTATTTATTTATTTATTTACCTGTCACACTCTGACGGCCTGGTGTTTCAAGACCAAAATTCCCGTTGCTCTCTTTGTGGCATGAATGCTTTGAATTGAATTAAACCGAAGTGAGGGACATCGCTAATAAGTGTCAAAACTACACTAGGAATGATTGGATGAGCTCAGCAGTTCCTCATGGCCAAACCCGAGCGGGTGAGATTTAAACTAAGAGCACTGATAAGCACAGCCAGTTGGTAAATCGAATTTGAGAACCCAGTGGGGAGAACAGCCATGATGGTGTTTTTTTCGTCTCCCAGGAGACACCTGCATGTCTTTCCTCTGGTTTCCAGACTTTATATCCTAGAATTTCGAAGCAAACTGTCGTCCAGTGCAGAAATGTGTGACAACGTCCCTGTTCCTCAGCACCACCAGTATCGCATCTGGATTCCACATGACACTGTTTTTAAGTCATATCACTCTCCTTCACTACCGGATGATCTTCCCTCTTGGAAAATAAAAATGGCTGCATGGTTGTGATACGATGGAAAACTACCCTCTTCATCCCCCGCCCTCCCACTCACACACACTGCCACAGACAGACAGACAGACAGACAGACAGACACACACACACACACACACACACACAACACACACACACAAAGAAAGATAGAAAGAAGGCAATAGGAATAATACCTATAGAACCTTCTCTAACCTTGTTAAATCCCAGAACACATCAAAGCTTGCATACAAATGTCTCTCCAACAACAAGAATAAGATTTTTATCTCATTCAGGGCTTAAAATTGTCATGGACTAATTAGTGAATCTCAATGCTGAGCTGCTCTCTAAATACCTTGCTCTCAAAAACAAATCCTGAGGTTTACAAAGCTTGAAGCCTTTCAGCCTGCATTGTTTAGGACTGCAGGGCTACATACTCAATCCCTGTAGCTAGAGCTGTGCTCTTTCGTCTTGTTTTTTAAGAGCTCACAGAAGGTTTACAGACAGACCTGTGGATGCATGGCGAATGTCAATGCACACAAATTAACACACATTTATGTGACTAATTTCAAGTTATTAGAACCGGTTTAGACTGAAGGACTGGCACAGAGTTTTTCATCCTCTCTGTAGGTTTTTTTTTGCCTTTCAGAACCAGAAATCTCA
Source organism: Sardinella tawilis (assembly GCA_030264315.1). Taxonomy (NCBI): domain Eukaryota; kingdom Metazoa; phylum Chordata; class Actinopteri; order Clupeiformes; family Clupeidae; genus Sardinella; species Sardinella tawilis. The sequence continues at coordinate 8,311,982 of JASCQY010000071.1, read as the reverse complement.
GAAAATTATATTGTCTCAGCATGACCACTTCTATTAACAATGCAGCATGAAAATGTATTTTTAAGTGCAATTTTGCAGACAATTACATCTTGTTTCCTGCATTCATCAGTCTGCTCCTCTGCACCTTGAGTGATTCATGCTGGATTCAGACATGCCACCCTCTCTTCAGCTGGCTCCACTGAAAGGTCGCTTTCTCTTACAATGCACGTTCCAATACCTTTTATTATTTAAAATCATGAACGAAATTCCCTCTGCCTCTCTCTTCATGTGGCATAAGTTGGATGTAGCATTCATCCCAGCCTTTATAAATAAGCCTGTCTCACGGGACCTTTCTCTATCATCCAATATCCCAGCTCAGCAATGAAAATGAGACAAGCTGTGCAAGAATCATTTGATCTGAAATTGTATTATTACATCTAATGAATGTGAAGTGATGTCAAAGTTCTCAGAGTGGCAGACTGCTTTTATACAGATGAAAAGATACAGTCCTTGTAGACACAGCTTTCATATCTTCTGAGGGTTAAGTAATCTTTGAGAAGTTTACTGTTATAATATCTGGGGTATAGGCGGAAAACCCAACAGGACAGACAGTACTCTACTTTTACAGTACTCTTGCATTAAACAGCTAAAAAACAATTCACAGTGGTCTAGTCACCGTAGTTCTACTGCCATATTCGGTTCGGTCAAAAGAGTCAGTATTGAATGTCACTTAGGATCCCTGATTAGTTTGCTTGTTTTTTGTTTTTGGCATATTTTTTTGTTTCCTTCATTTTGCCAGCTGTGTGTCTTGGTGCACCTTACTATTAACACCTTAAGGCCAAGTGCCGTTTTCACTATTTGAGACTTATTTCAGGGACAAAATAACGTTCCAATAACTCTGCAAAGACGTGACTTCAGTGGAAAGTGAAACGGCTGAGTAAGTAACGTTATGTTTTAAGTATACGTTTTGTCCGTGAAATAAGTCTCAAATAGTGAAAGCGGCACTTGTCCTTTAATACAGCATCAAGAAGGTGACTTAACAAAGAGAATTAAAGAGCAAAAACATTGTGAGACATAATGCATCAGTGTATCTTACTGTATCTGGGTCACTGCAAGAGAAGACTACATTGCATGCAGCACCTCAGCATCCACCACCCCTATGCTGTGGCCTGTCAGTTATGTCATTTTAAGGTCGTACATAAACGAATCACCTTCCACCAATGCCATTATAAATGCAACCTATCACAGCTGTTCATATAATTTTGCTGAAAGGAGGTTGCACCCCCTCAGGGGATGATGAGCAATTGAAGTGGTCCAAACAGCTCATGGTGCATGCATTAGATGTGAACGGGGTGAAATGGATGGATAAAATTTGCATACCAGGTCACCTTACAGTAAAATAGAAATGTCAGTCACATCACACTATCAGGGCAAATAGTAAAGAAATTATGAATTGCACAATCAATATTTGCAGCTGCATTATGTATGTTGTCCAAAGGCAATTGCTGATTTTCCAAATGGTCTTCTGACAGCCGGGATGTTTATACCTTCAAGAAATAAAATGTTTACCCATTAAGAGTTATGTTGCAATGCTGACCTTGGCAGCAGATGCTATTGCAGTTTCCGGAAAGGATAATGAAGTTTATACCCTGTTGGAAGGTCTCTCTGCAGATACTTTAGGACTAAATATACATAATGAGGTGGAGCAACACTTGAACTTTGCTGGTTGGAACATCAAAGCCATAACTATTTACTGGGCAATATTATGCAAAAAACCCAATCTGGAATGTCTGTATGTTATTGTGCTTTTGAACCCTATTTTTAGAAGGGCATTATTTTGGCTTGGGACGGAATACCAAGTCTTTCTTGGGAAAGTTACTGTGTGTTTATCATACAGTATAATGCAACCATCCAAATATCCATCCAAACTTTCATATAATTTTAAACATATGTAACATGTCAGCAGATCTGATACAGTGACTTTTAATTGGTGTGTGACATCTGTTAGCCTAGCAACACTAATTATCTTTATCACACCCGATCCATGCTGCCAAGAACAACTGATACATTTTTAACAGCTCACTTTGAACACACATAAAGGTTATGAATGAATCAGATCCTTTGTTTTAATTATTCTCTGTCGTCATTTTGTCTTTTATACTGTATATTAGAATGTGCATTGCCCAAAAAAGTTCAAAATGACCTGTTAACTGAGGTGTGATTAACATGAAAGTACATTTTCATTTTTATTGCAGATCTGCAGACAGCTCCCTAATATGGAGCAGGTTTCTTAGCAAGCAGTCAGACATAACCAATACGGAGACACGAGTATCTGTCAAACAATCCACACATCACAACACACAAGAACCTATTTTACTTCCTTTTTGCTAACGAGGCCTCCAATTGGCAGTGAAAGCTCTTAGGCTCTCCATTTGCTTGCCAGTTCATACTCTGTATAATTTCTATTGACAATGCCACCATGTTCCTAATGCAGGTTAGAGCTCTGCATGAATGTCAGGCAATAGCTGTAGTGCTACTATTGGTGGTACATGCAGAAAAATTCTCTGTCTGAATCTGCCTGAATGTCTTTAACAGTCTCTCTTTGCAAAGGATGAAGGCTGCTGGCTTTACATTCCCAGTCCCTCTTCGCCTTGCCTGTGAGCAGCTTTTTATATGCAATAAGTGCTTTGCATTTAACATGTCAAAGGCATTAAATATGCACTTTAACAGGAAACGTTCTGGCTCTTTGCCCCCACCATTAGTCTGCTGATTTAAAGCAATGTTACCATCCAACGCAGGGCAGTGGAAGCGGGGACAGGTTAAACCAACGGAGTAGCTGGCCCTGACATCTGACTTCCAAGGGCTCCATTTTGACACAAAAGCAGTTGAAAAGCTGGTATTTTGCTCCACACTCTTCGTGTTAAAGAGGCGTAAACATGTTTAATCGGGAATCAATATCACCCACTACCTGTATGTGGCTACAAAATCACATAACTCATCTTACATAACTCATAGGCCTAGAGTACATTTCACCCTTTCCAAACTATGTCAGAAATAAATTATATTTTCTATCCAAATAAATAGGATTACCACATAATGACATGGTGCTAGAGCTACTGTTGAAAAGGATGGTTGAGAAGCAGATGGAAAAACAGTTTATACAGACATTATGGAGAACCTTAACACTGAGGATATATAAAATCTAGGTTACTGCGCTACAGTTTCAAGTAACACGTTTTATTTATCCTGATCAATTTCCAATAGGGAAAAGTGTATGGAAAATTGTTTTACAAAAAAAAAAGAAAAAAAAACAGATAAGATGGTAGCCTTCTCTCTTTCATTCCTCCTGTAGATAGTGTAGTGATACTGTGGTGTAAACAGGAAGTGCTGAATGATTGATCAGCACAGCGATAAAGACGCATACATAATTGTGTTGCTATCAGGCATAGCCTACAGTATGTTGCAATCATATTGAGAGGTTAGATCTAATTGCCCAACTGTAGCATTGATGGCACATATGGTTAGCTTTGAGGTTTATCGTGGTGATTGACCCGAAAGATCATAGCACACTGGCGTAGGCCTACGTGACGATGGTAATAAACAGACTGTAACAGACACATTCTGTGCACAGCATGATTTGATCCCAGTGATTTTGGTGTGTGTTGATACCTCTCTCTGCGCTTCTCATCTTTGTGCCACCGTGATGCAGACACGCCGTAAACAGAAGAGCAGGAAATCTCATTACGGAGGCTGTCACTTCTCTCAGGTGCCGAGAGTAATGGAGATTCTGCTTCGTGACACTACTGCACACAGATTAATACTCAGAAATAGAAAATTATTCTCCAGCTAAACTTTGGACCATGCCTCCTTTAATTGAGTTACAGCTGGATCCATCAATCACTGACTTATCACAGCTTTGGTACACGCATAGTAATCAGGACCTGTCACTGTGGCGACGCCGGAAACATTCTGGTGGAAACATTCAGAGAGAAGGAAAAATGCTTTTGCTGTCCGATAATATTCAGCTTAAGTGCAGAGGGCCAAAGCTAGTCACAATATAACATGGCATTTTACTACAGTGATATCAAACAATTGCATGGATCTGTTTGCATGGATTTCAGAACTTAACTGGTTTTATATTGATATACTGTACATCATTAGCCTAGCCGTGCTAGCCTCCAAATCAAATTGACGTTGGAGTCTAGAGACTCTTCATTGGGAGGGAAGGCGGGCTAAAAGGTTGTCATTCAAAGCATTAATCAAATCAAATCATTCATTAGACTCTGCACTTCACAGTGATTCGCTGGCCAGTCGTAGGAGTAGCCCTATGAAGAGTCACTAGACGTCCCCGGCAGAGAATTCCATTTGTTGCCATTAGGGGCATATAGCGTGGCTAGGCTAGTACATCATACCAAATATAACAAATCTGCATGCAAACAAGTCCTTATTAATAATGTATGTGTACCAGCATATCCCTGAACCTCCATGTTCAATGAATAAATACAGTGTAGGCCTATAAAAGAATGTGTGGCAGTCTTTGACAGAGCGATGGAAAATCTGGAAGAAGAGGGAAGTTTCTGTGTCTTTTTATCAACCATTGTTTACCTGAAACAAATTCAGGACTGTATGTTCCAAGGCAGAGGGAGTAGTTGCCTAAGCATTGGAAACACCAGGTTTCTTCCAATTACAAAAACAACAGTCGACCAAGCCTTGGAATTCAACCAAGTCATGTAACAAGCGCTTTCTTCAGTACTGAGAATTTGATTAAAGAAGCACAAGTACAATTCCCTTCTACTTGGCTTCACATTGTGGTTGCTTTGACCTCCACAGACCTTCCTTTGGGACTTATTTAAACATGAACAAAACCAAAAGCAGATCATTTATGTTCTCCTCTGATAGCCTACTGAAGAAGGAAAAAAAATTCTGGGTTATTAACACTTTTTTGGGCTAACAACTCTCAGCTTCTCGTAATTGTAAAATGATGATCAACGCACACTTACATGTGAATGGTAGTGGTTTGCCATTTAATTCAATTGTATTTCTACTGTACAGTGCCTTTTACAGTACAATTGTATTGCCTCATGGCGTTTCACAGCAAGGAGCATCCAAGAGCATCAGGGGCAAAGAAAAAATCCCTTTGAAGTTTAAGTAGTTCAGCTGCAGACACATACAGTATATAGTGAGTTTACCTACAGTACATTCATTAGCGGAGGTCCCCCCATTCTCCAGCCTCAAGAACGGTCCTGGCCTGTGGGGTAAAAGGGGGGCAGTGGGTGAGAGTGGCTGGAGTCATGCCTCTGGTGCTCCACAAGAATGGAGACTTAATTAGGATAATCAGATGTCAAAAAGAGAGGGAGAGAGAGAGATAGAAAGAAAGAGAGAGAGAGAGAGAGAGAGACAGAGAGAGAGAGAGAGAGAGAGAGAGAGAGAGAGAGAGAGGCATGATATGACTCAGGCTGCTTATTCATGCAATCATAGATGTGTCTATATCCAATTTGGCAGAAGTTAATTAGGGTGGCTTTATTCAGGCTAAAAAAGCATTGGTCTCAACTTGGCTTTTGCTCAGTCCAAGCCTCTTTTGCCCTGAGGGACTACATGATTTCTACAGGGCCAAAAATGGAAAGTAATCTGTTTCAGTGACTATTATGAGTGAATTTAGATAAGCTATTTCCCACAGAGCAATACAGAATCCCAATGAGAGTCAAGTGATGTGTCTCATGGATATAACCTTGGGCTCTCTATTTATGGTTCTGCCTGCCTGTTCTCTCTTTGAATGTAAAAAGAACAGGGTTAGAACAGTTTTCTTAAAAAAAAAGAGAGAGAAATTCTTATTAGTCATGTTTTGGTTTTCAGTTTGACAGGTACGAAATGGAAGAAGTGAGCGGAGTGAAAACAAATCACTTTCACTCCGTTATTGCACTTACAGTCGTGGAAAATAACCAAGATACAGACACACACGTTACTGTAATTATATACGAGTTCACCAGACTGTTCAAGCCTAGAAGTTGTTTGCAGAAATTCTGGAAATGAAAACACGAGCATACAGTACAGTCATGTTTTGGTTAGTACACAGTGATGAAAGACTCTCAGTCTGACTGAAGCCTAGAACAATATCTCACGCAGTGCTGTCATTGTTACCAGAGGAAAGCAAGGGATCTTAATCCTTCAAGTTTTTTGTCTAAGCAAGCCATAAATACACTATACATACTTGCTGAACAACTTGTGCTGTTCAAATGCCTTATAAGGATTTTTACTGTTTTAGAGGCTCTCTCTCTCTCTCCCTCTCTCTCTCTCTGTCTTCACCACATTCTCCTTCTCATTTGAAACTGCCTGTTTAAATATTTTGTGTCATCTTTCCACTAACAAATATGACAAAAATAGTGTGTCATTATCCCAGTTCAAAATACCTTTAGAGAACAGCTACTTAAACTGAGCCCGGACATGTGGTGTGGGAGCACTGTGTGCAAGCAGTTATGATGGCAAAATATGATACAACATCCAACTCATTTTGGTGTACAACCCTATAGCATATATTTCCTAACAAGAACGATTTTGTGGCCTTGTGCGTATGAGTTCTATGGTGTCTCGTCAGATAATAGTTCATTTTAATATCATATGACATTGCTGCTACGGTGCCCAGGGCCTGGTGGCGTGGTGGAATGATAGTGTAATGGGAATGTTCATTAAGAGACCCAATCCATCAGTTTAACTTCACAAGAAGATCCTTTATCTGTCTGGAGTTTAAGAGGCTATCAACATGTATTAGTAATTAATTTTTTTTCTCTGATTTGATTTTTTTCATATCTCTGCTCTATTCTGTACAGACAAAAGAGCTTCAGTGTGCTTGCACTGCTGTGTAGATAGTAAAGTACTGTATAATATTTTGCATCTTGGTAAGCATTTTAAAATCAAGCAAACAAATAAACATACAGTATAAATAAATTCCCATCAAGGTGACCAGAGTCCCAATATACACAGCATTATGGAATTGACTGCGGCATGCTTTAGTCATGAAATGGTACATTTTCACTCTGAATATTTACTAATAATTAGTTGACAGTCGCTTAAAGTGCATAGCTGGCCCTTCAAGGGAGTCCCAGAGAGCCTGTGATTGTGGCTTTTTGAAGTTTGAAAGTGAAAGTTTGTTTGGCCTGTTTCAACTGCCACGCTTGTGTTTAGTTTCTGCTCTTGATAAGACAGTTTGACTGAAGTTTTGAGCAATAGCAAAGGCAAGACTCTTTCACTTTCTCCAAACTTTTATGTTCCCTCAGAGATCTATTCTATAATTTAAGAAGAACATATTTCAAGGCAAAGAAACCCAGATACAAACAACAACCCCAAACATTTCAAAGCTTCCCATTGTATCATGCTACAGCATAACAAAATCATCTGTGTACTGTAGGTCTTATGTGACAATGACTGGGTTTCCATCCAACATTATTCGCTATTAATATTCGCATAGAATTAATTTGGCTCGCGACTATGCGA
>JASCQY010000071.1:8242095-8254271 GCA_030264315.1 Sardinella tawilis | reverse complement strand
ATCACTATGAGGTACCACAGTGAAACCATGGTTACTGCATGAAAACCATAATAAACCACAGTGAATTTTCGTAAGGGTTAGCAGCACTGGAAAGATATTGAATTGCAAATCGTTTACAGTTAGTATACAAACCATTTATTTCATGGAATAACATGTTGTGTGACATCTGCACATAATATACTGTGTGTGCATTGTGCACTCCAGTCTTTCAAATGAAAACATAGCAGAGTTCTTCATAACGACTCAATGGTAGGTGGGGACAAAACATCTGCTTTTCTTGGAATTATTTCATTGTTTCATTTTATTATTATTTAAGAACACCAGAATAAAAGTGAGGGTAGCTAAAATGCTTGTCACACCACCAACTTAGGCAAGCTTTTCAGATCACAGCAATGGTATGCCACAAAGAGCTCATGTAAAAAGCTCCATGATTCACTTAGCAGGCCTGTAGTATGGCAAGATGACAACTGTGTCAAGTGAAGCTGTTTTTAGAACACGTGTCCTCTGACCTGCCGTGTCACAAACGCTTTAGACCTGCACAGCCACACTCAGAAAATTGAACAGTAAATAAAGGCAGCAATGCAGAAATCAGTCGAGCCTGACAGATGAAGGCATGTGTGGGAGGGTTTCATGCACTTCAAGCATGCCGTATGCCAGTCCTGGACACGGGGAGGTAGAGTGGTATTTATAGTCTCTGAAACAGCAAAAAGAATGTAAGATGTGATCAGGGCGTAGGCAATAGTCCAACAATTTTCTTCTTCTTCTTCTTCTTCTTCTTCTTCTTCTTTAGAATACCACAGAGGTCTTTCAGCTGATACTGTCATTGTTTTACAGTAAATACTAACCACGCCCCACCTCACTCGGCCTTCCCCAAAACCCCAGTTCATTTCCCCACATGCCAGAGAGTCCACTGCAGGTGTATCCACTATTTGTCTATATTTGGCGAATACAGATACAGTCTTCCGCATTCTAATTTTAGACATTTTATCTTGAAAGAGGGACGGACGGGGCTATTCATGCAATGGTTTTGCCAAAGAAACACTGTAAAACTACTTAGTAAGATGACCATAAAAAAAGATCTTGAGAGATTGCTGGACTTCTAAAGAACCCATTGGCTGACACTGGGATTGTCGCTTGCTTTGAATAAGGACTATTTGTCCAAGGGTGGACCAAAACAAATGTGCTGTCTGAACCCTTTGACTCATAACTGAAATAAAGCGTGCATGCCAACCTACAGTAAGACATCTGCTTTTGACCATGAGTAAGGGGATTATGCAACCCATCACGGAATGGGCACACTAGCACTCCAAAACAGGGCAAACAAAAAGAAACAAAAAAGAGGAGAAAAAAATGACCCTGGTAGTGGCATGCTATTATAGTTTGTGAATATCTTGTGAAGTCACCAAGACCAGAAAGACGGAATTAAATAAGTGGTTCCCTGCCAGGACAACATCAGGAGCTTTGTCAGGAACTTTGGCTCAAAGTTTGTTTTATGGCTTTGATGCAAGGTAAACACATAGCCTTTCTAATAGGGTGATGCAGATGCTGTCACAGGGAAATACCTTAAGATATAAAACAAGTCTTTTTTTATTTTTTAATATTTTAAGGGCATCCAAATCATGAAATGTTTTAGGCAGGGTTGGAGTACTCGAGTCCAGGACTCGGACTCAAGTCCGACTTGTGCCCTATGCTAGACATGCATGAGAAGCACGAATAAATAACTGGATCTTATCAGGTCCTCTGCAACAGTACCTTCATTATGGAAAAAAAGACATCAAGTCTTCAAGCTGGTGCTAAGCAATAATGATTGCCTTTGAAAGATCTGACAAATGAGACATTAATGCATGGTTAAGTGCAGCACAGCCTCTCATCTCAAGACACTAATTGCACTGCCACAATAGCAAGCAATTTTCAGCCTTTATCAGGCTTTGAGGGAAATAAGTGGCATCCTTCATTAATAGTTTGCTAGATCAACATCTGTGATAAAGCAGTCATGCTGTTGAGATAAAATGTTATTGTCTTAAGATAATTCCCTGTGTCTCCTCGTCTGTGACTAAAAGCTTATCATTCTAAAACCCTTCAAATGTCCCTCTAAGATCAGAAACTCTTGGTTGGTTATGGGAGACGTGCTGGGGGAAGACGCCGAGGAAGACAGATCTTTCTATAGATTTGGAAACAGTGGTGTGAAAAATGTAAAACAAAAATGTAAACACTCTCTCAGGTCTTTGTCTCCAGTGCCCATCCTCTACATCAGGGGTTCTCAAACTTTTTTGAGCCGGGAACCCCCTAGAGCCATTTTTTTTTTTTCAAGGACCCCTTAATCGCAGCAAAAATGAAACAATACAAGATTTCAGTCATTTATTTTTCTGAAACATTTTTGGTAATTGCACAAACCTTTAGATAGTCATGCTGTTATTGCATTTGGCAAAATGAGCACAATACCATTGTACCAGACTGAGCTTTAGTATTTTTGTCTGCATATGATAAGCTTATACTTCGTAGCAATTTTTTTCACGGACCCCCTGGAAACGTGCCGCGGACCCCTGGGGGTCCCCGGACCCCAGTTTGAGAACCAATGCTCTACATCACCTATTTCTTCCTCATGCCTCATTAGAGGGAACACCATGTGCAGATGACCTAAAGCCCCATGGATAAAAATAGCCACTTAGTGTAAGCATCAGCCGAGCTTACATGCAAAGGGTAAACAAATAGCACCAAAACTCATAATCACTCAATCAACAAATCACTTCCTCTATGGAAGATAATTGCACTGCCACAATAACTTGCTATTGATTTCACTATTAGGCCTATAGCCAAACAACTGATTATTATACATTATAGGCCTTGTCTGACCCTCTCAAAGGTGCATAATGGACTGGTGTCTACTGCACACAGCTGGAAAGCTGGAAAGCTTTGAGTAAGTGGATCGACTGGCTTTACGATTAGCGAGGGCGCGATGAAGGAATTAAATGAGCTCGACTTTTTTTTTTTCATCATACATCATCAATGATCAAAGCGGTGTGCATGTGTGTGTTTGTTTGTGTGTGTGTGTGAGCGAGAGAGAGAGAAATAGAAAGAGAGAGAGAGTGACAGAGGAGTAACTATTGTGCAGTAAATGACCAAATCAGTGAAAACAAACAAGCTCTCTTGCAATGCTTCATTTAAGGAAATGTAATGTTAGGCTTTTCCTCACTGCACAAACATGACATTAATTCAGTGCAATTTCACAGTCTTGTACTGTAAGCCCCAGACTAAAAGGGGAAAAAGAGGGAGAAAACCAAAGTAGCTTTATAAAATCTGGCTGGTTGGACTGCTGTGTGTGAGCCGTTCCCTGGGAGAGACACAGAGGCATGTTAGCGTCACAGGAGGCGCCGAGGAGCCTCCCGGGGCCTGAGTCTCTGCCCTCACCCCTGGTGATCGGCGTGACAGGCCCCATTCTCCTGCGGCTGATTTAAGCCCCGGCCGGCAGCAGAGCTGTTGCAGCCTGGCATGCCACAGCATACAAATGGGATAAACCAAGTTACACCCAGTTACACACCCTACCCTACATCACCCATCGCCCATCACCTCCACCCTCCGTGCCTCCATCAAGTCTGCCTTCATCGGAGGTAATTGAGGGAAAATGCGCATGACCGTGGAGTCAGCAGAGGAGCCTGCTTCCATTAAAGTCTGAGAACAAAACTGCAGGGACTATTTCCTCTGATCACATGACCCCACATCTCACCCCATCCATCCGTTCTCTGTTTGATTTGAGTCAAGGCAAACAGACAAGAGGGTGCCCAGAGAACTTACAGCAGGCTATGTACCTTGAGACCTTGGAAATGTACAGCAATATTGGATCACATGGACGAAGCTGATACCCACACTGAAGACATATAGAGGATGTGAGACATAGGCTGCGCTGCTTCCCTCAAGCTTAGCATGATTTGATTTGCTTTATAATATGGCGTGACAGATCTCTGAACCATCATATACTGTAAACAATTTACTTTGTACTTGGGCATGTAAGTCATGGATGGAGTGTTTTTCTTCACGTGCCCTCCCTGTTTTTCTTGGGTCAACGCAAAGGCATATATCAAGTTAAGTGCAGTTATGTTAACATGAAGTCGTGGGAATTCTTTTAAGTTGGGAAGTAGATCTATTTGGGGAAAGCTAGATTATGCAACCGTATTTTTCCTTTTTCCTTTTGTAATGTGCTTTTAGTAATTAGCTTATTAAATGTTAGCATGCAGAAAGTATGATGGGGCAGCCATCTACAGGCTGCAATCCAAAGCAGAAGCTTTGCTATCACTGGCCAAGTGTAATGCTGTACAAAGTTGAGTGTGACTCAATGCCCTGGGGGAGTGTCAACCAGTGCAATGCAAGGGGCTCTTCTCATGCTTTGGTGCTTCATGCTACATCCGTGTTTTCTGGCTCTTGTGTTAAGTCCTGTGGGTACCATTACTTTGACTGCCATGGGAATCCTACAGCAACCACTTGGAGAACATGTTACATATGCTACAGTATACTGACTGCTGGCAGACAAGAGACTCAAGACCGCTTAAGCTGCAGTAAAACAGTGACACAAAACAGACTATAGAAACCAAATCAAAATATACACATACGGAATAGATTAAAAAAAATGATAATAATAATACATAGGCCTACATATGCATGTACAGTATACACACACACACAATCAGACACACACACACACACACAATCAGACACACACACACACAATCAGACACACACACACACACTCAGACACACACACACAGACACACACACACACAGTATACCATACATATACAGTACATACTGTACATACACACACACATACAAATACAAATATACATACATACATACATACATATTATACAGTGTGTACTGTAGTGACACATTTGTTTTGTATATCATGGGTCATAACCTAAAGTGTTACTATGCATACGTACAGTACATTACATTACATCACACTAAACTATATAATGCATAGAAATTAGAAATGTCAGACTTAAAAAGTAGCCTAAAAGTAGTCCAGAAAAGTCCAGAGTAAGATTTACACAATTACACAATTATCCCAGAGCGCTTGAGAACAGCAGAAGTTCCCAGTGTGGATTATCCGATGTGGGATTTTGTGAGGCAGAGTAACATAATGACATTCTGGAATCAGTATGCAGTACGGTACCTGCTGTGGCCCAGCGACACTCACGCCAACGCTCTGCGACTTCCTCCTGACATTGAGACAAAGGAATCTGCGGCAGTAAAAGTGCTTACCTCAACATTTGTTGGAGTCTTTGTATTCCCTCTCAAGTCCCTTCCCCGCAGATTTATGAGCACAGGTACTGGGTTCAGACTGGATTTTTGTGTGTCTGTGTGTGTGTGTGCGTGTGTGCTGAAAACTGTTGGCAGGGTGTCTGTAGCTGGGCAAACAGATATTCATCTTGATCAGACACTTTAAGAAGTTTTAACTTTCAAGGATGTTGAAATGGGAAAAAAATCCAAACACGGAAAAAAGTTCAACAAAATGTGCCACTGTAGAGTACATGGACTGTCAGTGCACTCTTCAGCGTCCTCGGTGACCCACGTCTTGGTAAAACACAGCGTCCCTGATGGGTAAGTTTGGAAGACAACCAATTCTTCCAAATCTGTACGTTTTTTTTTTCTCTCAAGGGTAGCCAGGTATCGAGACATCCCATTAAAATGATGTGCAAGGTTCATCCCTCAATCTTCATCTGGATGCTGCAATGTGCCCTCCTCACTGTCAAAACTCGAAGCAGACTTGAGGACGGCCCAGACTAATTGTTTTAATTGCAGTCGTTGCTGCTGGGTCACTGTCAGTTTACAGTGAGGGGCCACCCCATCTATTATCAGGAGAGTGGTGTGGAGATAATGATGAGCATTCAAAAGTATATCCTTTGACAAGCTTTAATGAGCTGTGATTAAGCATTGTGCTCACGCATAGGAAAGAAGAAGGATTACGCTGTCTAGAAATCTCTTCTCTTCTAGCTTTGACCTCTGGTAAAAGGTTAAATAACTATAGGGCACCTTAATCAGTTCTCCTCAAACTGATGGAGCATTGATGGTAATGGATTAGGAGGTGCTGTGGTACAAGCAGCTACAGGTCCTTCACAGTGGCCTGGGTTTGAGGTTAGAGGGCCTGGGTTAGAGGCCGAGTCACACTCACTCTGTGCTCCCACTCACCCCATCATTCTCTCTCTTATACCCACTTCCTGTCACTCACTCTTCTTTGTGGTCCCATCTCAACACAGACAAAATGCCCATATTTTGAAAATAAATATATAAATGTTCATTATAGCCTATATAAAATTGTGTAAAATACAGTAGGCTACATGTATTTATATGTTGATAAAATATACAGTAACTAGGATAAAAAATGAAAGATCAAGGCACTATATTGTATGTCAGCTATAGGCATAAACCTGATGGTCATGGTTACTGTATATGTACTGTATATATAAACAGATTTCTGTAAATAAAAGTTTTTTTTCTGCTGTTCATCACAGTATTTGTAACTTGTAAAAAAGAAGAGATGCCTTTCATGGACCTAAAATATTAAACGTTTTCAAGTAACTCAAAAAACAAAAAAACATTTAAAAAAACATTGCAAGTCCCTGTACCCCTTAGCCCATGAAAACACAGAACTATTTACATCCTGTTGTAAATAAAGACGTAATTTCCTCTTAATCACCCCTTGTGTTTGACAGGTCCAATGAAGCAGTACAGCTGGCCTCTATTTCTGGTAATGAGCCATGAAACATACAGTAAACATAAAGTCTACCACAATTAAGATTGATGAAACATTGGGTTTACTGTGCTGGGCAAATATGAACGCTGGGGGATGCTCATTTCGAAGGATAAAAAAATTCAGCAGTGACAACAACTGAGAGGAGAACAAGCAGCAGTCCCCAAATTAGGTATAAAAATGTACACTACCCAAAAACACCAGAGTCCAGAGCACAAAGATGACAGTCATAGTACAGTATGAGCTATAACCAACTGTCAACACAAATACTAATTTTCCATAATCCATATTCATATTATGTACAGTTGTGAGAAAAGCTTAAAGGGACACGCCACCGATTTTTGATATTTATGTATTTGCATTGTGCCCAAGTATTATTCAAGAAAACGCTTATCATTTTCTTCTCAGTGTGTTCAGTACTTAGATTCACATTATTAGCATAGCTTAGCACAATCACTGGAAGTACAAGGTACCATTAGCATCAAGCTGAAAGTGTCCACTTGACGGAATTAAATATCAGTTTTGCACTTTGATGAATGTTAGGTAATTTTTAAAGTGATTTGTAAATAAATTTGATGATGTTTTGTTTGGGACCATAGACTTCCATTGGTATGTCAAATAAGCTTACACTGTCGAACTAGGCAGTACAGACACATAGAGAAAAATGTGGTAAGAGTTTAGGGGTGTCCTAGCTTAGAAAGGGTTTTGGTCAGTGGGTATGTCTAGCCGCACACCATTGGGGCCTCGGTAGCTCTACCATTGGTCCAACCAAGGCTTGGTAGTAGGGGTAGCCTGGGCGTGCCCATACTTCCTATGCCTCTGCACAAAATTTCGCGTTTAAGTCAGTATGGCCAAGCAGCCTATTTACTGCATTTCCTGTCCCAGAATTTCAGGCACCAATGAGAAGTGAGCTTTTACTCCAGGGTGAAGGAGGCGGGATTAACAAGTTTACATTAGATTCCACCTCTCAGAAGGCAGTTAATGCATGAGGTTGGCCAGACTGAGCTCGTATGAGGTTTTGTTGCAAAAGCCAGGCTATAGTAGGGAGACTCTGATGCGATATTTTGATCGGTCTTGATATAGACAAAATACTTGGATTGGGTATCGGAAAAGTTAGTCGATCCATGGGCCAATCTGTTTCCTAAATCTAATAACTGCAATAACCCCACTAAGGCTCTGAATGCTAAGGTGGCTTGCAAAGAATATACACTACTGTGTACATGTAGGCCTACTATAGCATGCCATCTAGCTGCAGGTGCTGATAAAAAATGATCATGAAGTTCAGGTAACTTACCGTGCGATTTAATAAACAGTCTGCAAATATTTAACCTTGAATGTTTTCTTTTAGCGAACTTAGACTAATGTTACTCACGAAAAAGATTCCAAAAATTGCATGTTGGAATACACACGTCTCCTAACCCATGCATAACTTGGCACGACCAATCGGTTGGTTGGACCAATCTTTGAAAAGAATTGTTGGGCAGGCTAAGCACAATGATGACAGGGCTGCAAAGGTGCAAATCAACTAGGCTAAGTGGCCAACGAAAATACTGTAGCTAAGTGGCCAAGCAAAGTTTGAATCTGCTTTGGCATGACTTTGGTATAGATTTAGACTTGAGCTTTTCTTTCAGAGTTGAACAGAAAAAGGCAATCAAGTTATGTGTTTCAAACTTCTTAGCAATGTGACTTTAATGTGGTTAATTGATGGATTTGTAACAAGTGTTGTCCTAATCATGCAGATAGAAAGGTGAGCACTCACACCCTTGCAAATTTATTCATTTGAGTCCGTAAGGGGTTACAATGTTTTATGGAGGACACTAAAACTGGGCCAAAGAGACTCACAGTGCACAATGTTTCTGATTCATCTTAATTTGTATGCCTCACATTCTCTCCAAGCCATAAGAGCCCAAAAGCTTTGTGTGTAATTGGTGGGTAGGATTCTATGTTCATTATCTGTAGTCTGTAGGACAGGTATATATGAAGAGCTCTTTTCCAAAACGCAATATATCCTTTTTCAAAAATATTCAAAAATTATGTATTTTTATTGTGCTTCTCAGCTAATATCAGTAAAATCACTGTTGTTTTGTTTGAATTAAGTAAGGACAAATCTGATAACATTAACCCAGCTGGAATTGTGCCAATGTGAATATAATTTAAAAATATACATTTAAAGGAACAGTATGTAAATTTGTAGCCAAAACTGGTGCTGCAATCACATTCAAAATACTACAGAGCATAGTATCCTCTCCTCCTCCTCCTCCCAGACAAGAGGTTGCTGCTAGGTTGCCAAAATCAGATAGGTGGAGGGTGGCGCAACAGGTCAGAACACTAAAAACACATAGTAAACACATAATGACAACGTCAACACAAGTTAAGGGCTGCAAATTCACTTTTGTAATGGCAATATTCAGAATGGATTCCTGTGGTCAGTGAAAAAAGTATTTGGAATGATCATGATTCCTTAATGTCTTGTGATATATCAGGATCATTTTATGAGTAATTTACATATTTACATATGGTTCCTTTAAGAAAATGGCATTTAAATGGTTGTTATAACGATTTGGAAAATCACTCTTCATATGTACTGCATACTGTATGTGCCAGTATCTATCATTAAAATTCGAATGCCACAAAGATCAGACAATTGTCTCTTTAACTACTCATTTAACAGTGAAGAAAAGCAAATGAAAAACAGCAGCAAGGAAATCAAATCAGTGGACACAGAGAAAAGACAGAGATGATTACTATAATGTAGTTATCTTTAATTCAGTCATTAATAATACACCAGTACCTTTGACCACATGTGGCTCCAGTCGGAATCATTCAGCCACTGCAGTCCTCAGAGAATATTCAATTAAGTTTACATCATTAGAGTGAATGGGAACAAAAATATGCAATTACAGCATTAGGTGTCTATGGAAGCAAGGATTAAAAGGATGATTGATACTTACAAAATAAGGCTCATAATGATCAGTTATTACTTCAAGTTTTTAAAAAGGAACAACATGTCTGGATTCATTTAATATCAATACTCCATGGCCAACCAAACAAGACAATACATAAACTGATAAATCTACTGTCTATTGTCTATTGCATAGGCCTACTGTCTGACTGTCTACTTAGCCTGGCTATCGCAACAAAAGTTCATACAAACTTAGTCTGGCCAGCCTTGCATACTAACCGCCTTCTGAGGGGCAGAATCTAATATAAACTGGTTAAGCCTGGCCATACTGATTTGAATGCGAAATTTTGTGCAGCGTCATAGGAAGTATGGGCAAGCTCAGGCTACTGTCTACTAGGAATTCTGTCTGATGAATTTCCAAAAGAAATGTAGGTGCTTCCTCTCTTGAGGACATAAGACAGATCAACCTCAGAATACCAGTGTAGAAACAGGGACACTGTGCTGTGGGAGAGGCTGTCCTGTGGATGAGTAGGAGTTTCCCAGTTTCCTATGGCATAAATCTCCTGGCTCATGCAATCTGGTCCACTAATCGTCCCGCACTGACATTGGTTACCTCACTCACTCATTCCCTAACTCTCAAGATGGTGTGGGGTGAGGAGCTGCTAATTCAGCATACATGTGTGTTTACTACTTTTAAGACTTCTCCTCCAGAGGAATATGCAAAGTCTCAGTTTAGAGTAAAAATCTCTATCTAAGGCTCTGCTAAATGCTAGTTAAAAGTGGGCATGATGAAAAAGCAATTTACTATTGGTAATTATGCATGAAGCTTATGTAACTCAGTTTTCCTGCGCTAACTGCATGCATGAGGTCCTTAAAACCTGGTTAGAATAAAGCCGGGGGCAGTAGCGGCAGCAGTGGAATAGCAATGAATTCATCATGATTATAAATTAAACTGATAATGCACTGTTCATTTGGGTTAATCGCTTGTTGCACTTGTGTCTGGTTTGTCTTGGGGAAGGATAATTGAGATTGATGAGGGGAGAATGGGCTTTATCTTTACAGACCGCAGGTCAGACACAGGCCATGGACAGAAAACAAAAGAATAGCCTTGTGCTTTGGTTATTATGGTGCCTTGTTATTATGGTGCTGTTTTGTTCTGAAGGAAATGGTAAACCCACAGCTGTGGAAAGGACTGTTACATCACAAGACTGTCAAGTGTAGTTTACAAAGATTGTTAACATTTAGCATAAAATGGAAAATAGGGCACTGCTCTTTATTATCATTTAATTTTTTTATCACTTAATTTTGCCTGTTTCACCCATTGTGTGTATTTCAACATGTTGTCATATTTATAGACTTATTACACCATAATGACTTTAAAGGAACACACCACTTTTTTTATATATTTATGTATTTGTATTATGCCCAAGTATTATTCAAGAAAACACATATCATTTTCTTCCCAGTGTGTTCAGTACTTAGATTGACATTATTAGCATAGCTTAGCATAATCACTGGAAGTACATGGTAGCCTACCATTAGCATCAAGTTAAAAGTGTCCACATGACGGAATCAAATATCAGTTTTGCACTTTGGTGAATTTTAGGTAATTTTTGTAGTGCTTTGTAAATAAATTTGATGATGTTTTGTTTGGTAAATGCATTGGTATGTTAAATAAGCTTACACTGTCAAACTAGCCATTGCAGACACAGAAAAAAAATGCTATGCGTTTTCATGTTCAACTAGGGGTTGACTACATATAAGCAATTTCCCGAAATAAGGTGCCCTATCCCTTTAACTATTTTTTTCAGCTAGACCATTTGTTTAAGCTATTATAAAATTATGATTTACATTAAATTAAACACATTTTCAATACGAAGCCCAGCTAGAACTTCATGTAGTCCAGTCAAGTCTGTAAACGTTTAGAGGAGGCAGTCACACCTGTTAATGACTTGGTGTTCATTCATTAGCTGGCTCATCTTAAGGACTCATCATAAGGAAACTACTTAACTACTTAAATGATGGAAACACAAGTCATGAAGATGAAAGCTAACTTATTTGCAAGGATTGCAGAATTGCATGAACATTGCACTCTCTCCTTAGTGGTGTCCCGGCAGATATGAATACTGATGACTGGCAAATCAGGTGAACAAATGCCAACATGTTTTTGAAGTTCTGATGCCCATTTTGGTAATGTTAGATTAAAGCCTGTGAATTACTGTGAAGGAGAAAGGTAAGAATGACGTAACATCACTACAGGGTAATACTTTTCAATAAGGGTACATGAATACATATAATATCCATGCTTTAATTACAGCATTTATAATGATACTTTATACTAAGTTTATACACAAGTCATTAAAAAGTGTGTTATGCATTAATGTTAAACATACAGTATAGTCTTATGAGAATAAGTATACATTAGAATGGTGAAGAGCACTAGACTGTCATCAGTGTCAATGAATAATCATGCCAAAGATTATGGAATATTGACCAAGATAGTGCAACATGATACAACATAATACAACA
>JASCQY010000071.1:8220740-8233263 GCA_030264315.1 Sardinella tawilis | reverse complement strand
CCCCCCCCCCCCCCCCCCCCCCCCCCCCCCCCCCCCCCCCCCCCCCCCCCCCCCGTGAGAGTGGTGTTACACATCCATGTGAAAGAGAGGGTCAGGGTATGCGCTATGCAGCGCTGCAGGCTCACAGCTCACAGGAGGTGATTATCCATCACTGAAGCAGAGGGCAGTGTGAGACAATGGCTCTCTGGCCTGGGCTCTGGGGTGAGAGCACAGAACCGACAGATTCGCTTACGGGGGGGGGGGGGGGGGCAGACGGGCCCCTCCCCTCCTCTCACAACAGTTAAAGGAAAAGCGCCGGCTAAATACATTATACTGTACACATATTCACACACGCATTTTTTTTTTACTTTGTCTATTAGCATCATTTTGCCATAGCATGAGGGAATAATTAGGCTTAGTTTCCCTCAGTCCAGAACAGATGCATGGTTTCTAGTCTGCTGCCTTCAGTCCATATTTATGCAACCTCCTCTTCCCCATTATTGCAGGAAATGTCAAAAATAGCTGAACATATGAAGCAATGCAGATGGGGCAATCATGTGAGACAAGTGCTAAGGGCAGCTCCTAAACTCCTCTCTGCTTTACAACGCTCTGTAGGTCAGTCAATATCATCTTAACTAGGGATGCAAATGATTAATCGACTTACGATTAATTGTTGACAAGAAGCTGGTTGACTCAATTAATTTAGTTGTCAATTAATCGTAAAAGTGGTATCGCTAATAAAGGGCGCTGCTAAACAGCTAGGTATAGTTCAATCGCACCATAAAATACAATAAATCCTTCATTAAGGAATAGGCCTAACATTTTTAAAATTCAGTATTTGAACTATATTTAGCTATTCTTATAGACCCTATTGAATCCTGGAATTCAGGGAAAAATTGCCGCTTATCAATTAATCGTTAGTCAATTGACAAGGTCAGCCAATTAATGATTAATGAATTAATCGATAATTTGCATCCCTAATCTTAACTAATATAAGACTGCAGTTCCCTAAATGCTTTGCGATTGTGGGGTGACATAAAAGAGAGAACTGGCAGGAGAGCAGGGGAATGTTGGGAAGTCTGATGCTGAAGAAGCGCTGATGATCAGTTCTAACTCATATGTCTGTGGATTTATTTATCCTAACCAAGAACCTACTCCCTGATTTAAGTCTAATATTAAATATCAAGGTGAAATACTGATGGAACAGAGTAATGATCGAAGGGGTCAGACAAGCTGCTCCCACTCCAGGGGAATGGTCCTTATTCTGTGGGTATTGCAACACTGATTGGAATTGAACCACAAGCTTGGTATCAGTTT
Source organism: Sardinella tawilis (assembly GCA_030264315.1). NCBI lineage: Eukaryota > Metazoa > Chordata > Actinopteri > Clupeiformes > Clupeidae > Sardinella > Sardinella tawilis. The sequence goes on along the minus strand of JASCQY010000071.1, from coordinate 8,231,967 downwards.
TTATTGTCGGTCTCTTTCTGAATCTGACAGCAAAACTGATAACAAGCTTGCAGACTGACAGTTAGTTTCCCTAAATATAATGTGCCATGTTTGCAAGAAACCAACACCATGCATCAGCATATAGATTGTTTGTTTGATTGTTTGTTTTTTCAGATCACTGACACTGACAGTCTCGGGTGTCGTACATGTTTAAGATAATATGAGGGCATTGGTACACTTAGTACCCCAGCTCCTTTATGGCCTCTCATGGTCTGTAACCAAAGAGAAACTGAGGAATGCGATGCCTTTGCAAACACATGAATGCCCCTCACACTATTTGAACTACAACTACAGAATGCAATCTTTCAACATCCGTTTAACACATAATTGCTTGAGCAGATGACCTTCCTTAAAGATTTACATCTAGTCTGTTAGCTCATGGAAACTGTTGCAGCTGACTGCTGTCCCAATCACTGAATGGTGGTTTGTGCCATGTGATGTGATGGATGGGCGATATGAACACACGATAGGCCTACCTGTTGTGTTGGCATTGTGGCTCAATGCTAACTGCTCCGCTTGCATGAAACTCACCAGGTGAAACTCATCGCACGGTGCCTGAGCAGCGGGATCTTATTACGGTGTCTGAAGTCTCAGACCTTATCCAGGGGTCAGATCAATGGTGCAACCTGATGCATGATTTAGAATAGCTGCTTTCAATTAGTCCACAACCTGCGAGGGGATCAGAATGACGAATAAAATCAATCCTATCACGCACACGGTGACATTTCGCAGGTCCAAAGCCACTCTGTTACGTGCCTTCATGAATCACACAGCAATGTATTTACAGAAGGGCTGACCCTCAGTTTTCCACGTCCATTGTGTTTCCAAGAAGAATAAGTGCCTCTTAGAATTAGTAATTAACAGAATGGTGATGATGGATGACAGTCATCCAACAGTCCCCTGTGTGGACTCCTATGGTGAATGTGAAAAGTCTTGAAGTTCTGTTTGGGTTTCTAAGTACACTATAAGCATGCTGTAAATTATTTCAAGTGACTGTTTTTTCCCAACAATGTACTATGATAAAATAATGACGAAAGTGCCACACAGCATAGCCATGAGAGGGCGAAGCAGAATTGAATGTTTCAGTGAAACGCTAGTTCCATCTAGTGGTCCATACTGTATATGTAGATGTAAAAGTGTGCAAAGTATAATGCTGTTACATACTGTAGATGAAAAAAGATTATTTTTATTTTTTATCCCCCATTAGCAGAAAGAGTTCAATGTAACAACAGGAACACCAAATATTATTCATTCATTAAAATGACCTTTAATGAATTTTGCTGCATTCATTACACTTTCACTACTGTTGGGATTTAACTTGTTTAGCACCCACTAGTAGCCTAAATGTCTTTCATGTGGACTCTGATACAAACACATATGCATGTGTAGCAGGCAGACCTTGTCTGCTGCCTCTAACTTGTTCTCTGCACTGGCCCACCTGTTAACAAGGGGGGTGGAGCTTCAATCGTCAGGTAATTAGGGCAGCTACTTAAGGGAGCTGGTAGCAGGCAGCAACGTAGGCCTCACTGGCTTGTTGCGGTCTGCCCTCAGGTATGCTGCAGCTTCATGTTTCTGATTTGTTTGTTGCTGTTGATTTCTGTTTAATATTATTTTCATGTACATGTAGCTTGTGCCACTGCCAGATTGCCCTCTTTCCATAATAAAGTTTGTCGGTGGTATTCATGCCTCAATCGCACTTTGTTCGAACCTGTGCTAACCTGGTCGTGTCCTACAATGCATCTCTTAAAGATTCCCTGAGGCATTAGGCCGTAGTCTGCGTGGCGTAGTCTGGCTACCGAGTAGGCTTCTGGCCTGGTACTTATACCATTCTGTTACACATGCATCGTAGTGTCATACTCCATGCATAAACTGTAGGACTATTTATTGATTTTACCGAGGAGGGGATAGATTGAGCCATCAAGATATAAACCTTGACAAACAAACACTTTTGTTACCCAGAAAAACAACTTTTTATTTCTTAAAATATCATTGTATTATTTTTTAAACTTACACAAAATAGTCTAAAATCAATCACATCAATTTCATTTTTTGTATTTCGCAATTAAATCATTCAGAATGTCCTTTTCGTGCATGGCAAGGGCTTTGAACAGGATCTCTGCCTGTTTTGGAACCTTTATTGCATTCAGGATCATCCTCATCCGGGCTTCATTGGTCCTCTCCGCTGCCGCTTCAGAGATCATTTCTGAGTGAAAACGCTCCTCCTTCAGATAATCTAGAATGGCCATGGTGTTTGTCACCAATTTAATAAGAGAACTGCGATTCTTCTCTAAAAATGCTAGTTTGTCTAAATAGAAAGAAGAAAAACAGGGAAAATATTATTAACAAAGTACATCCCACACAATCCACTTTGTACCACAGTAGGCCTACTAACATAAGTGTGTATTCTACCTAATATTTTAAGAGTAATTTCAGTCATTGAGTGTCATTGATTGTTTTGCATAACAGAACTATTTAAAATTGTAGCCTACAAAAAAAATCAGATGTTTACCAGGTAATGTTGCCACAGGCCTACTGACTCTTAAGCCTACTGTATGTCATAACTGAGTCACTTTATTACGTTGAAATAATAGCATAAAGATTGTTTTAAAATGTTAAAATAATAGCATCATTATTTAGCCTTAGTACAGTTTCAAATGTTGCCACAATAGCTATGTATTTATAGCTAAAGAAATTACAAAGGTGTATTTTACATCTGTCTAGTTCTTTTGGCGCTCAAAAGAGTAGACAAAACTCAACAATGCCATAATGCAGGGGTGTCAAACATAAGGCCCTGGGGATGCGACTCTTCACATGATTTCATGAAGCTTGTTATATGGCCTGCTTGAAAATAGTTTTAACATTTTTTTATGTTTGTGCAACAAAACAGCCTACTGGCAGCTCCACATGTCACTACTGAACTGAACTGATTCAAACATGAGGCACTGCATAATGCTTACCCACAGGAAAGGAGGCCAAATTAAGTATCAGGAAGTCAGAACACAGACACATTAGGACTGTGCTTAGGACTGAAAAGTGTTTGTGATCACACAGTACAAGTTATGGTGGCCCACTGAGAAATGCTCATATATGGCCCTTGATAAAAAAAAAATAAGGTTGACACCACTGCAATATAGTTTAGTGTGGCAAACATACAGCAGGACATTACAGCACTGCCATGTTAGGCCTCTGATATGGCCAACTGTGACAGAGCTGCTTGCACTTTACCTTGTATCTGATTTTCAGCGCCCACTGCGCTGTCCACAGCATCTGTTGTAGGTTTACTTCCATCTACAGAATGCAAATAATAACAGAGTCAATCAATGTAATTACAAACCGAAGGTATATTTCCTTAGCCTCTGATTTCATTTGAAGTAATCTGAGAAAGTATATTGGATATTTGTTCCCATAGGCTACTCTATTTGTGAACTTGGCTTGCAGGCTCTACGAGTTATAGGCTAAGTTAAGTTGTCTTTCCAATCAGGAGCAAGGTGCGTCTGGATGTATTGTACCCATGCTCATATTTTTCCTCACAACATTTAAATTACAGGTTCACCACCAATTAACGCTGCTCATATACTGTAGATTATAGTTCAAGAGGCGAATGCATGAAATGCAAATACCTGATAGGGATGCCAACCATTTGGCAAGATCTGGGTATGTTTCCTTTATTCTCTGATCATTCAGCGCGCGAATAAATTTCGCGCACGTCTCCTCTCCCTTGTCATAGAGCTTGTCAAGAAGGCCACTACTGGCCTCATCAGGGTCTCCGATGGCTTTTATCGTTCTGTATTCACCGTCAGTTATAATTTCCTCTGAATGCACATGTTGTAAAATAAGGTTGCGGTCCACTCGCAGCCATTCCGTGAGATTCAGTTTATTCTTTTTAATAAGTTGTCTCTTCTAGGAGTGAAAATAGCTCGTCATATGCCTACAGCTAGAGACAATGCTGCCATATATAATGTGACACTGATTCTGAAAATAAAATGCCCAACTTACCGACTGATCCATTTTGTTTTGGAAGTTGATATTGTCTAAAATTGCAAAGTTCACTCAACTTCCTTGTTTCGCTTTCTCTATTTGGGCGGCGTCAGACGCAAAGACTGAGAACTGTACAGTATGTGCTGAGGGTAAAGTCAAGTAAAGTTGCGTTATGTTACAGACCTATTGTATAGCCTCGCCTTAGGGTTACGCCTTGAAGACAATTTGACTCAAAATTCACTTTTGCTTCTGTATGTTGCATATCTACCTGGTATGGACTAGAGGTGACACAGGGCAGAGTTATCTCAAAATAGGTATCCTAATTACTGTATGATTGATATACTGTAGATCTTTTTCATTATTGACCATAATTAGGAGATAATCCTACTATGAACGAGTGGAGCCTGTTGTATGCTGCCAAGAAATTTGGTTAGGCTTTCAACTTAGCAGTCTCCTCTGTGTATGGTAAGTCTTACCAAAAAGTTTCAAAGACACACTGCTTGGTAAACTTTAAAAAGCCTTTATTTTTTGGGCTGACGCGTTGGGACAACAATGTCTTCCACAGAGGATGTTTTTGTGAAGCATGACTGAAACTGTTCCCAAGTCTCTGTATTGAAGCCTTGTCAAATTACTGAAGACTGGCAGCTGTCTTATTCAGCTAATGGTGGGAAAGTATGCAACAATAGTTTTTATGAAGTCATAACCAAACAGTAGCGATTGGTTTTAAGCAGGAAGTATCTGCCCACCATGAAGCAAACAAATCCAAATGGATAGGGTTCAGACGCTATCAACGGAGAGAAATAAAGTGAAACCATCCCGAATATGCATTATGTACAATGTATTATGTATACATTATTAGTTCAGATCTGAAAATAAGCTGCTCAAGAAAACTGATTCATGACTGTTGATATCCCTTGAACTGATTCAACAAATGACCATTTTAATGCAAAATATTTTAGTCATGATAAAATCTTCCCAAAGTTACGGTTACCATCAAACATATCAATTGGATTATAGCCTACAAGATCAGATAACAAAGAGAATAATGCGGGTGAATAAACAGCAATCCTCATCCCCACCAACACTGGATGAAAAAAAAAATGTTATGAATTCAGCAAATCCCAGTTGCTCTTTATACACAAAATTTAAAATGATCACAGATTCTACTATAATTTTCGTCAGAGACCCTGAAACAGCTGATGAAACTTAAGTGGCACATAGGTCTCAAGGAGCTGCATCTAATGAGCCCTCATGCGGCCATGTGTGCCACCTATTGAGAGGCCCAAAATGGTAGAATATGTCGTTTTTCTTTTGAGCAACTTTCTGTCAGTGTTTCCATTCTGGGTCATTGAAACACTGGGTCCCTTTGTTGACACTTTGTTGACATGTTGCTCCAGTACACCCATAAAGCATCATTCTTGGCTGTTCCTGGGACACTGAAACACCAAACCACATGAAACATCTCATTGGACATGTTCATAGATCCATGTGAATTTTCACACACAGTCAACCACCCTTATGTAGAGTAGCGCCTGAGAAACAGAAAGTTGTTTATTTATCGGGAAGGCAATTTCAGTCAACGTTTTCGGGAACATGAGGCTAATGAAGCTTGTTGGATATGCAGCCCTGCAAGGCTGGTAGCATTTACAGTAAACTATTTTGGTCTGCTGGGATATCTTCACCCCTTGTACTTCATTACACAAACCATTACGGAAAGTAAGGGACTCTGATGTAAACATGTGTAAACAGTATGTATGGTACAGTATGTGTGTTGACATGTATATGTGTATAACTCATGGGGGCAAATCGGTGAGACTTGTGACTCAAAAGATGTATCAAGAGTGCAGTGATGTGCAGCGCTCAAGTTTTGTACCCCTAGGCGGTACATCTGGTTTATTGGTGAGTAACAGCTGACTAAGCCAAGTCAAAAAGTCATGTAACTAATAGTGCCCCAGGCCCTGTAGTGTGCCCCAGAAGGAAGAAGAGCAGTAGTACCCTGATGTGCGCACACCCAGCTACACTGGAATGACATTTACACTACATACACACTAGGCTGAAATCATATGAATCCACAACAGTAGAAAGGTAGTGAGGCTAGGAAAAGAACTGATGTCCATCTGATGCCCTTTGGAGGGTTCTCTGCAGAACTCTTGACCCTACATGGTCATGTGTGCTGGTAAAATAATAGTGTACCTCTAGCCTGGGCTTGCCCATACTTCCTGTGACACTGCACAAAATTTCGTGTTCAAGTCAGTATGGCCAAGCTGTCTATTTACTGCATTTCCTGTCCCACTTTCAGGCACCAATGAGAAGTGAGCTTTTACTCCAAGGTGAAGGAGGCAGGCTAAACAAGTGTAACATTGATTCTCACTTTGAGAAGGCAGCTAGTATGTGAGATTGGCCAGACTAAGCTCGCGAAAGCCAGGCTAGTGTACCTCTGCATAGCAGTGTTACAGTGTAATACATGTAACATGTAGCATATAACAGGATAACTCTATCACTGGTTACTGGTTATCTGAATGTCACCTGTAGTGAACAGGTGCAGTGCATTTTGAATATCATGTAGGGCCAAGCAGCACACTCTGTAGCACTCACTAACAACACAGTAGCCTAGCCCTGGATGGGGAGAAGCATCCCCAGGCAAAACATTGATAGGGGAAAGAAAAACACATATGAATTTTTTTATTCCGATATGGACAGTAGTAAAGGTTACAAAACCGTATTAAACCAGGACAAGTTGCCAGGAAAAAAAAGCTACAGTAAGCACAGGAAGCAGTTCTCAGCAGACGTTGTCAGCGGAAGTGAACTCACAGTTGTTTGTCTGAGCTACTCAAAACTGGGAAATATTGGGTTACGACAAGTAATCCAAGCAATTATACTGAGAAAAGCAGCACACATCTGAGAGAAATATTGAAAGCATAGCAAATAGTGCACAAGCAGAAGATAACAGCCGAGGAAACGGCAAAAAACGGCTTGAGACTTAGGTCTGCTTTTTCATGTGCTTTGCATACAGTGAATAGAAATTCAGCTCTAGCAGCTGCTCAAGCATAACTGTGATGCATTCTCAGCAAAGCAAGAAAGCAGCGGATGTTTCAAATGACGAATATAACAGGCAGGCTAGATGTCTGTGTACTACATTGGTGGCAATGGGTGATGAACAGCACATAACCAGATGCATCAAAGGACACACAACACAATTTCTCGGTCCATATGAAACTAATAAGTGGCTAAAATACTATTCTTAACTGGGTAACACTTTATTTTAAAGGGCTACATTGATGTAGCCTACCTAATTAAGTACAGTGGTATAACTGGTGTACCATGTAATATCATGTACTAGTGTTTTTGTGTACCACCTACATACTCTAATTACAATGTAATATGAAGTGTCTTTGCTTGTACATAATATTATATTATTACACCAGTTATATCACTGTACCTAATTAGTACATACACTGTAACAGGGACCCTTTAAAATAAAGTGTTAAACCTTAACAGTTACATAGGTCACAGGTTGACAGCTTTGATGCTCATGGTTTCTTTTCAAATGGACTCATGCGCTGCCCTCTGCCAGTTTGTGGCCAAGCACACAGAGCCACAATTCTATGGGGATACTAGTAATAAGCATAATTATACAAATGTCCTTAAAAATGTACTTAATTCATCTTCCTTCAATCCCATTAGCACCAGGTTTATCCATACAAAACAGCTTCATTCCCCTGTTGATCATAAATAATTATAAATACTACAAATCCCCTGTACCGGTTGAGTATGCATACTACACTCTTATTATAGATTGTTAGCGTGTTGTACTGCACTGTACAGTGTGTCTGGTTTGGACCTGATTATTGATCGTTATGTCACTGTTGTTGGCTAATTGAGCTTCATCAGGGGCCTCTCCTCCCTCATTATCCAAGTGCTCTTCTGCCGGTCAGCTCTCCTCTTGTCTTTGGCCTTCCTCAGGCGGTGTGGGGAGGGAGTGGACCTGGCCTCGCTGTCCTCCTGGGCGCTGGACATGTCCGTGCCGCCGCCGTCCTCCTCCTCGGGGATGTCGGGAACGGCCCCTGTGCCCGCGCTGTCCAGGAGGCTCCTCAGGGAAGGGTCCTCTGGGGTGCAGGTGGTGGTGGTGGCGCTCTCGCTGCTGCTGAGGTCCACGTCGTCAGTGATGCTGGATAGCCGCTGGGTCCTGCTGCCACCACCGGGGGGCGCACTGCGGACGAAGGTCCTCTCCCTCTCTAACCTCCTAGCGCTGCCCCCAGCGACATGCTCGTTCATGTCCACCCCTGAGTCCAGGCTGGTGTTGTTGGTCTCAGAGGCCCTGCGGAGGCACTTCTGCAGGTCCAACACCGAGTGGCGTACCTGGCCGACCGGCTTGCCCTCCAAGGACACAAACCAAGCCCTGGGGTGGGGCGAGGGTTTGCTTTTGGAGAGCTCCCGCAGGTTCTGTTCGGACGTGCCTTGGTGTTCGCCGCACAGAGGACCCATGGCGCTGGCCTCATTCAGGGTACCCGGCACCGAGACCGACTCCAGCAGTGTGTTAAAACGTCCCCAGGCTCCTGCGCTGGAGCAAGAAGCCTTTGATCTCTCCGAAGCCTGCTGCTCCTCACTCCTCCGCCTGTGGGCGTCTGACAGCAGGGGGGCTCTGGGGTAGGTCTGAGTCAAGTTGTCTCTGCTAAGCGCCTCCGCCTGGCTCTCGTAGCTCGCCGCTCCCTGCCTGGGGAGGGTGGCCGACTTGAGAGCGGAGCCTGACGGCTGCTCGGCAGAAAGGAGGAACTCTGCCGCCTGGAGTAAGGCCACGGGCTGGTTGTACACGTGAACTACTCGCTCTGAGAGGAACACCTTTTCGCTCAGCGCCACAGGCACTTGCCTCTGATCCGCTGCTCCTTCAGGCCTTCCAAGATGGCAGCCATTGATGTAATATGGCACACGGGAGGCAGCCAAGGCTTGCTCTGTCACATCACCGACTTTTTCATGGTAGAGATGGGCGCCTGGTAGCTCTCTGCTGTCCACATAGTGATTGAGTTTTCTGCCTTGAGAGTGAGTTGAAAAATTTGCTTGTGAATTGAAGTTCGAGATCTCAGCTTTGTGAGCTGTGTCATCATGACCTTCTAAGTCTTTATAAGAGACTGCATGCTGATGCATGCTGGTAGTGGAGGTGGTCTGATCTCTTTTGAAAAGATCCATATGGATATCTTTGGTTGTTTTTGCTGCACGTACACAGGGAGAGCATCTGCAGAAAAAAAAGACTTGCTTAGTTGGTTTGGTTTCATTACGAGTATGACGACCATTTTTTAAGAGAAAATAAACAGAACACTGGGTTATAGATTTACATCCATAATGTAAACCACTTAGTGCAGATCTGGCTGAACAAACACCAATCATCACGCACACACACACATACGTATCATCATGTACACAGAGAGAGCATCTGCAGAAAAAATAAACATTAGAACACTGGTTTAAAGATTTACGTCCATGATGTAAACCACTGAACAAACACCAATCATCATGCACACACACACACACACACACACACACACACGCACACATACACAAACACACACACATTCAAACGCAGACAGTATACAAAAATGTACCATATTCTTACCTCCATTGACACAACAGCGTTGTTAGGATTCCAGATATAATAATTATGGCCCCACTCAAGATGGCCATTAGCAGATAAGCATGCTGATGGAAGTCCATGTGACTGGCATGGCCCATATGACCTGGATCAGCAAAGAAAGGACAGCTTACTGCTTATGTGCTGGTCAAGAGTGCAGTGTAATGTTTTAGTACTATTTTAGTACCATCTAGTAATATTTTAGTAGGACTAACCAATAGCACTGGATGAGGGGAAAGGTGCGGCGAGCCAAAGGCCCAGGGTAGGTGCCATATATGACCAGACCAGCACACCTTCCTGCCTTGTGACGATCCCCAGACCTTGGTTCACCCAGGCGCCTAGAGGACAGAAATGTGTTTACAGTTTTGGATGGTGCTCACACTAGTGTTTGTTGCAAAGATGTCCATCTTAACATACAGGACCATTTAAAAACTATGCCCTACAAACATGGCCTGATTTTATTTGCAGACAATGCTTTAGTGACTGCTTGCAAAAAATTTTAGACCCTATAAAATAAAATATAATAAAATAAAATAAAATAAATACCCTCTTTTTACCTGTCTGACTGTGAAAGGCCCAGGCAGGAACCGGATCAGAGACCCTCAGGCCACTGTTGTCTGGCAGAGGAAGGATTATCTGAATGGGTCCAATAACCTGGAGCTCTCTGCTGCTACAGCTGAGCTCCACGCTAACAGCAGCTAATGGTTTCAGCTCAATGCTCCTATACCCTGAGGGAAACAAACACAAACAAGTCATTTAGAGATGATATGGACATTTGAATGTATCGCTACAGACCTGTGCAATGAAGAATGTGTATGCATGTAAAGAATCATTTATACTGTACACCTACATACAATGTATACACATGCACTGTATGCATGAGTGCAAACACACACACGCACACACACACGCATGCACACGGACACACACATACGCACGCACGCACACACACACACACACACACACACATACACACATACACACACACACACACCTGACTTGCTGATTAGGACTCCCATTGTGTTATAAAAGATGCTTTTCTCAGCAGTTGGTTGAGGCACTGTCAGGTAGGCTGTAATAGTAGACATGTTACACTCTGGCACCGTAAGCAGGTTCCTCAGGAACTGCACATTTGGCAAGGACTCTAATATAAAAAATAAAATTATAAAACAGGTCACAACCTCAATATTTGTCTCACTTAGCCAAGACCAGTCAATAAAATATAATTAAAAGGTAAATACTCTGCGGCTCATAACATAGCTACAAAGACTGCAAAGTGCAGCAAAGTTGTATCTTAATTTGTTTTATCATAATAAATGTATTTAAAGTGGCATGCATAGCAGGTTCTCCTGAGTATTGCTGCGTGCCATTGGTATTTTCAAACCCTCGTCACTTAACATGCAAACCTGATATTTTCCCCGTTATTAAAACCGAGTCTTCAAACAGCCAAATATTTCCTTGGGTTTGGGAGACCAGCGATAGAGTCACGGATGAGAACACTGAAAAAAAGATGACAGAGAGACAGAAAAGCAGAGACTTCAAAGGGACTGCCTGTTAAATCATGCACCGACACTCACAGATTTAGCA
>JASCQY010000071.1:8188918-8214939 GCA_030264315.1 Sardinella tawilis | reverse complement strand
ACACACACACACACACACACACACACACACACACACACACACACACACACACACACACACACACACACACATGAATACCCCTTGGAGATGAAGTGTGTGTGCAGGTTGGGGAGTGCACAGCAGGTGCAATACTCTCCCAGTCAACAGAGTCTCTACAGCTCTGTCAGTATAATCAATGGAAGTAAATCTCTGGGTGTGCTCTCTGTGCTGCCATGACCCCCCTCCCCATTCACAACAGGTCTGTTAATTACAGGTGCTCTCTGCCTTCCTCGCCTTGGAGGCAGCATCACCAGGGAGGTGCTAGCGACTTGCTAAGCATTGCTAGGATGATAACTCAGGATGATGGATGGTGCCTGGTGGTAACTGTGGCTGATATAGAACTGGACTGGTGGGACGTTTGGGGGCCCCTGCCTGCCCAGTCACCCCGCTCTCATGTTTCCACTCCAACATGGATCTCGCAAGGCCAACTGTCATATCCTTCCTCTTTGTGGTGGCATTACACACTTATGTATGGTGTGGCTGGCTGCAGTTTAATCCGCTACACACACGCACACACACACACACACACACACACACAAACACACACACACACATACAGAAAGAGAGAGACACATGTACACACCAGGGAGATGGATGATGGAATCGGGGGATGGGATCAATTTCCCATAAATTAGACACTGTAACGGCTCATTTCTCCACATAAATACCCACCCCCACCGTGATCATTTTATCATTTAGAGCCCAATCTCCAGTCCCCACACAGCTCCACTTTTTTCCTCTATGAATCATCCCCTCAGCCAGGCAAGGCTTCTTTCACCGTGCACAGTTATGAGAAATATTTGTTTAAAAAAGAAATAAAAGAATAAAAATAAATCCTTGGAGTTCTTCTTATAAATGTCATAAATAGGCTGAGATTGGTGTTTTGGAGCTCTATAATTCCACATCTAAAGGAGTTTTAGATTGGAAGTTGAGAAATAATATGAGTGGGGATTCTTCTTTGAGAGTTTCCTGGGTGTTTTTGTCATGGAGTAGATTTTCCTCTAATGGAAGGGATTTTTCCTCTGTCATTGAGGTCCATCATGAAGTTGCCCTCGGCTACAGACTCACACACAGAGACAATGCTTCACAGTGGCTTTCACACACCAGTGCTCACACACAAGGAAAAGGGTGGGGGGGACCTCCAGTACTGTAGGTATGTGGAGATTGGCAGAGTGGGAGAAAGAGAGTGAGAGAGTGGATGAGAGAGAGAGAAGAAAGAGAGAAGGAGCTCAGTGTGACAGTACTCATCCGTTTAAACTCCATCTCTGTCTGGGGTCATGAGAGGAGGAGAGGTGTGTAGAGGACTCCTGCGAAACCGTAATGAAAGTGCCAGCCAAGCGCTTTCCTGGATGACAAACGGAGTTCACCAACGACCCGTCGCAACATTATCACTCACACCATGTGGCAGCCCTGGTGACGTGATGTGACTGCTCCAGATCCCCCCCCATCAACCCCCACCTCCCACCCCCTGCCCTGCTCTGGGTCTTGGGCAGAGGGGGGAAGGGTAGGGGTGGTGGTTATCTCCGTCTCATGTGTGGGACAGTAATGTCCTCTGGAGGGGCTATTTGTGTCTGAGCTTGTGTGTGATCCATCCTGCTGACTAGTCTTTCAGTTATTCTTCTTGCTGCTGTCAGGTGGAAGGCTACTGGTAGAGCCCTTTAGAGCTTTGGAACATGGTGGAGTTTTCTGGAATTCGCTGCAGCACTCTGGTTATGGAGTAAATAATCTGTTTGTTTGTTGTTTGTTGTTTATGGCACAGGGTGTCAGGTCGTGTGCATTGCTACTTTCATAGACTGTTTATAGTCTATACACAGAGTGCTGCGATGGGATTTTCTTTCAGTCTGATTTGTCTGCTCCAAGATCAAGGCACTCACATTTGCCAAAAGTTCAAGGACAGAGTTGTTGAATTTCATTTAGAGGCAGTATCTTGATAAACACAAGGAGTGTTTTTGAACCAGTCTTTTATATTTTATGTTTTGCCCATATGCCTTATACATAATTTGTCATTGCGCTATGAAAGACTATATGACTTGAATGTTAATGTAAGTTAGCAATTAAAGTACATTACAAACATCACAGTAGTACAGTATTGAGTAGCACCTTGAACATACAAGCAGTTGACAGTTATTTTTAAGACTATGCTATACTGTAACTGGTGCCTGGTTCTGACACCTCAGCAAAGCCCATGTTCTTACAAAGGGAACAATTTCCAGTAAAATGTATTATGGAAATGAATGGCTTCAGCATGAGGCAGAAATTGTATTTGATTTCTTTTATTCATTTCTGTCCAGTGTGCAAGTTTAAGGTGGTAAACAATATAAATCAATATCTTGTTGTGGAAGCTGCTGTAAAAACTAAAAATGTATTGACAAGAACATATATTGTTTCAATGTGTGTGTGTTGTATGGTGTGACAATGCTGGCAAAGGTTTCCACTGACAGCATGTGCATGACATGCTACCTAAACTGTTAATCAGCGTCCCCAGATATCATGGGCTGAAAGGAGGAAGTCTATGGTGTCTGTGATGTGCCACTGGTCTTGCTGTTCAGCAGCTTGTTCATTCCGGCGCTGATACGTAGTGCCATCTCCCACATCTTTAAACCTAAAATATGCAGCAGGCAAAGACAGTAACAATCAGTATATGTGTCAGGAAGTTATTAATTAAGGCCTGCGTTGTTGAGGGCAGAGAAAATGGGTTATTAATTGGGTTTTGTAGCACTTTGGGTTCCATGTTAATTGCTGGGAATAAATTACGCACATCAGACGGACCTGCAGTAATTGAATTTAAAAATGTGATTTGTAACGATAATGTCAAACTTCATCCCAGGAGGAGTGTCGTAGAAGACTGTATTTTTGCGCAGCTGCCAGGAATGTCTGTCTCTGTGGAACTTCCACTATATTTTTCACTCGGAAAGTTTCACCCATCAGTGCACCCAGGCCTCACGTTGTGTAATTCAACAGAGGATCCGAAAGGTCCTGGCTTGTTTTAAATTCTATGGATCCGCTGTGACAGAGAGGCAATCATCCTCAGGCGGAGAACAGCGAATGTAAAATGGCAGCACACCAGCAGGCAGACGGGCTGCCATGCGTACACCAGTACTGTATGCAAAGCAGTGGTTGTCATTTCATTACAGGCAAAGGTGCAACACCCTCCGTGAGTCTCAAGACGTGCATTAGCCATTTTTTCCCCCCGTGTTCATTCTAAAGATTTGCATAATCACTTCGTATCAGTGCTCTCCTGCTTGGCTATCCCAGGGTGCAACTGCTCGTGCGAACAACAGCAGGCAATGTGAAGTACACAACTCATATGGTTGTAAAATGATGCAAAATGCCCACTGTTTTAGAGAAAAGTCTGTGAAATGAAAAGTGGTATCAAGTATGGGGGGAAAAATCTCTCTGATAGTCTGGCATGGCCAGTTGCACATGCTGTGTTGCCAAGCAGAATTTACAGCAGAATAAATCTTTGTTGTCTTTTGTTAACTGTTGATTTTGGCTTATTTTACTTGTCTTTATGCCAGAACATCTGAACAACTCTTGCCCCATCCAAAACTGTGTGTGTGTGTGTGTGTGTGTGTGGTAGGTTGGAGGATGCTGTTGGGGTGTGTTGAGATCGGCCTTTTCTCTCTGAGTCTCTAGTTAGTTTCGTCTTTGGAGTCACATTGGCCGGCTTCTGCGTATTTGCATTTGCGAGAGCTCACCTGACCACTCACTGCAGGGGTGTTTCAAACGAGTGCCCGTTGCCAACATGCAAACCCTCTCTGCCTCGGGCCTGAAGCCAACTGCATGACGACGAGGCATCTCAGGCACTCGGTTCGGTGCGCCGTGACCAATTGAAGCAGCGTGAGGCCCATTTGAGTGGAGTTTATTCCAAGGAGCCCAGGTGGCCATGACCCATTGAGAAGGCATGCGGTGGCAGGTTCTGCATAGGTGCGCTTGAAGTCTGTACAGGTGGAATAGCCACCCATGTCACATCTGCAGAGCTCTGAGAGACCAGGTTTTTTTTTTATGTGAGCTGATGACGTCCACACTTTCCGCATACCAAATGATTCTGGCTGCACCTGGATGGACTGTGCCTGCCTGGGCTGGGCAGTGATGAATTTGCAAGCAAGAGAAGGCACAGCTATCAGTTATCAAACTCTCTCTTTCTCTTTCTCTCCCGCTCTATCACTCACTCTCTTTCTTTCTTCATCTCTCACTCTCTCCTCTTCTCATCAAGAGACATGGCATTGATGTGATAAAGGGACAGATCCAATGGACTCCATCAAGTATAAGGCACAATTAATCATCACCTCAGTGAGAGCATGTCATTGACCATTTTCGGAGACAGATATTTGATTTAAAACGGAACGACGTCAAATGCAAGAAGGCATTCATTTTTGCCGTAATAGATGGTTCATTCCCTGGGTCTGAATATCCCGAGGAATAGCTGATAAAATGTGATTTATTTATTTATCTTGAGAGGACTGGTGTCGCTTTGAAGTGGCCATTCTTTACCAAAGAATATGCAGTATGCAAACGGAGGGGAGCTGCCAAGTGCACAAATGGGGATTCATGGCTCTGTTCCTAGAGTCCTTTTAGCTGTAGCTGCGCAGGACAATAAACAGAGGGAAGGCATGATGTAAGTGTAGATGGCCATGCACTTGTGTGGCTGAATGACACCAAATGAATACTAGCTCTACAGAATGCAAGTAAAATACAGGGGTGAAAAGGGGGGGGGGAAGAATATCGCTCAGCAAGCAGACAATCTACTGTATACAGAGGACACTACAGCGGACACTTGTACAGTAAGAAGATACCAACGGTGCTGTTACAAGAGGGTGTGTTCTCCAATGTGCTGTACGATTCAATGTCAACACTTTACTTCACCTGATCCAGATTTAAGAAAAAAAAAAAAAACCTGGACATGTAACGGATGCCGACTAGCTTAGCTGTGCGTGTGGAATGTTAGTAAAGCTTCACTCCCGACGCTTCAAGAACGCCCTCAGTCGCTTGACCGAGGGCCTGGGCTTTTCAGTCGAGTGTCTAGGGCGTTCGTCTCCCGATCCGTGGTTGCTGTGTTGTTGTGAGTCCGGGCGTGTGCAGGGCTGAACTAGTGCAGATGACCTCGGTTACAGACACAAAAAGAAGTGCACTGTTGAAAAGTATAGGAGAAATGTCATTACTGTGGAGTCACTCTCTAAAAATGTACTCCCATCACCTATCTTCGTATATTTTCTGGAAGGTCAGTATAATCTAAAGCCTAAGTTTGAGACACAAAGCCCCTGTAATCATGTGTGTGAAGCTGTGCCTAGCCTCTGCTCCCCTTCATGATTGACACAGAGTGGAGCTCTGTTGATCCTTTGCTCCAAATCATCTCACAGTCTGTGACTCCCGCTGTGCCAAGGCTCCGGTGGCTCCTAGAAATCCCCCTCATTCCACTCAGTCCCCCTTACGCCCGGCTGAGTGACATCTCAGACACACACGCACACCTGGAGATCATGTGGATTGATTCCAGAGAGAGAGAGCGGGACTTTATTATGTAGGCAGGTGTGTGTGTGTGTGTGTGTTTGAGCGTGCGTGTGTGTGAATTTGTGTGTGCGTTTGTCCCCCTTCTCTCTCTCTCTGTTTCTCTTACTTTCTCACATTTTGGATGGAGGAAGAATGCATGTAGTCTTGAAAAGGAACCTCATAGTAAGTACACTGTTCATGCCAAGAATATGGGGGCAGAAAAGTAAAGCAGTGTCGATTGCTTCGAAAGACATTCTGCCCACCCTTCTTTGGCCTGAAATGTCTGTGCTGCAACGTAAGTGGAGAATGATTGCTCAGTAGGTAATAAATCCAGGTTGCATAAATCAATGCAGTCACAACATTAGCAAGACATATTCAGGGCTATACAATAATGCACAGGTTTGTCACCTCTGGATACAGCTTCCAGTTTTTCTTAAAGCACAATATTAAAGTATACTTGCCTTCCTTACTTGACACCTCTAATTATGGGTTGCGAAAAATGGCTTTCCGCCTTTTGGTGGAAAGGAAGTGGGCAGAGAGGGGACAGTATAGTGGCTTTAGGTCTCTCTCTCCTTCAGAGAGGCCGTGACAGGGCATCTAAAAATAGCCACCCCCTATTGTAATGTGCGGCAGCGGAGAGGAGCCGCGTGCGCCTGGCAACCGGATGATGAATACCGGGTCAATCGATAGCCGCGTCAAAAGCCTTACTTGAGAGTAATCACCGCCATCTGAGGAAGAACGGCAAACAGGAATTGCTGCCATGATAAGGCCGGATTTGCTTTCCCTCCCCTCCCGGCTGAGCTGCGGCATTCCGGACGGGAATTTTAGTCTGGGGCACGGCGCTGCCTCCACCTCTCCAGCTCTGCCACTACACCCACTCTGGTGTCATGGAGCTTTGAGGATTATTCCAATCCTGTCTGTTACATGGATGCTTGTGATTTCATTACCAGACAATCAATGTCTTGCCTTATATCACAAAGCAGATTAAATGCCACACACCGTCACACAGGCAGTGTGACATATTGAGGTGATATATTGATTCTACTGATCATACCAACATACAGGACATTCCCTATGGACTCGGTGTAAAATGTCCTTGTGTGGAAACTGGGTGTGAGATACCTGAGGACACATTAAGCTGAGGCATAACCTATATTTATAACCTATGTTTATTTCTATACAGTATTACATTCTCTCTCCCTCTGTCTCTGTATTATTGAATTACTGTTGAGGCTGCAATTGCAATGAACTTTTATGGGCGTCATTCCTCTTTCCATTTACATTCTGCCATTATTCTCATGTGGTTACAGGAGATAATATCTTCTGTAATGATGAGGGCGCCTGTTTGAACATCCCAGGATCGTTATCGCGCTGAGCCCTTTGGAGAGGACTGTATGTCACGCTCAGGAGAGCACGATAGCCTCAGCTAATCTCCTCCATGTTCTGCTTCACTGTAGGATGGCTCATTTGTATGTGGCAGATGGTGCAGGGGGCATGCACACACTGGAGTACTTCAAATTACACCTCACCTTCACACGCTCCCATGAGGCTACATTAAATCTATTCATTCTCAAAACAAACATCTTCCCGGCTCGTTCTGATGTGAGCCACGCTTGATTGAACATGGCTTGCCGGGCTCCAGTCACTGAAGGAACCTGTAATTATGGGGCAAACATGGTGACCAGACGTGCTCTCGTTGACCTGGAGAGCGAAACACTGGGGATGTAGTCCAAGTGCGGCTGTAATCAGACTGCGCCTGCAATTGTAAGAAACGAAATAATTATTTGACCTGCGTGACCGTGGCAGGAGCCCCATTAAGCACTGTCAAGGACTGGAGGTTTCAAACCATTTGCTCATTAAAATATCATGTTTGCATGGAAAACAGGCTGTGCATTTCCGTTGCGGGTGCTTTGCAAGCACAAACTACCTCGTTTTGCTTTCTGCAAGTACACATCTATAAATCTACCACGCACTGAACTGACCCAATCACCTTGTCAATCCCTCGGAGTCATGGTTCTCCTAAGGTCGAACATGATTTAAATGGTCCCTTTCAACTCTCCCCAGCATCTTCCAATCTATAATGCTGTCGGTAATGAAAGTGTTCCATTGAAATGAAGCTTTCAGTTTGAATGTAATCTTTAGTGCCAATCACATGGTATTTAATCATGTGTTTATGACAGAAAACTTTACATTAGCAGCAAAAGATATGCTAAAAAGGGTACCATAGTGCCCATTTGCTGCTGTATGGGAGCTAGACTAAATCCAAAATAATAAAAAAAAAAAATCCACTGACAAGCACTACAGAGCCGTATTTCTCTATGACAGCACGATAAAACAGGGCTTCAGCCTTGTGCTTTGAGTTCTTATTGCACCTGAACGGCAGTTATGCCAGGGGAACACGGAGAACCAAAGCAGCCCCAGGTGTTTGCTTTGATCTCGTGGTCAAGGATTGAACTGAAGCACCTGGACTCTCCGGCTCTGCGCTTGTGACAGCCTTCTCCTGAGGATGGGCTGGGTAATTATCTCACTTAAGGACATTAAACAAAGGCTGCCCCCTCCGCTGATGCCTGGTCGCCATGAAGGACACAGCAGTCATCAAGATGAAGTGCAGGGCACTGCCCTCTCGCTAGGGGACTGCGGCGAATGAAATCTAGTCAGAGCTTGATCCAGCACTCGAGGGCTGCTCGGATATTTGTCAAAGCAGGGGGAGATGAGTGACGGGGAAGAGGGTGAATGTTTGAGGAGAGATGACTGATTGTGGGCATTAAAGCAAAAGAAAAGTATATATGTGATGTCAATCGACTGACATGCAATAAGGTTCAGAGAGTAAACCTTTCATAATCAACTAAATGGTGTTTTCAGAGTTGTCTTACACACATGTACTGTATGATTTAACCTTGACACTAAAAATACAACAAAAACTTGCTGTGGTTAAATGGAAATGGTGGTAAACTCGAGACAATGGCAGCAAGGTGATGTGAGTGTTTCCCAACTTCATGCATTTTTACCATCAAACCAGGAAGGTAATTACATTGGGATAGCAGTGCAATGCCACGCAGTGTTTTGACACCTTTGCTGGTGAACTCAGTCACTCTATTATTTACCTTCTTGTCAGTAAAACCGTTGCTCCTGCAATGACATTTTGGATTGCAGTAAAACTCCAAGCCTACTGCACTCTGTGACATGCATTTAAAATGTAATCATTCAACAAGGACAGAAGAGGCACTGGGGGTGTTTGTGAGAATTCAAAGCCGTTAGAAGCCAGTGGTTTAATTTACCTTGGCAAATGCACATAATCTTATGATGAGAGACACGTGGGGGTATATATGGCTCTGCATTAATCAGAGTCTATTCATTGTTGGATATTCAATTACACTTGAGGCCTTTTGTAACAAACATGGCTGCTGCAGGCTGAAAGGAAGCTTGTAATGTGGCGAGGAACACCGACATAAATTATGTGAAGAGGTTGACAAAAATAACACAGCCAAAACAGCCTGATAGAGGACACAGACCGTGGCTGGCCATGGAAAACAAAATAAAGCAAGAGATATGAAAGTTTGGCGCCTGAAGTGGGAAAGCTTGCAATGACCAAGGTCCATAGACTTGCTCTGAAGGACAGGAGAGACAGCTGAGAAGAAAAGGTTTCATTAAGGGCTAAGATGCCCATCACCTAGGGTTGGGATTTCGAGGACCTGTTGCCATGACCTCAAAGCAACATAACAATGGCCTCCTAGGGTGTCATTAGGCTTGAAAGATTCCGGGGAACTGAGGCATTGTTCTTCATTCTCAGTACACTGAATGAGATGACCGAGAGTGAACCTGTCAAAAGAGTAAACAAGTGTCACAAAATGTATAACATAAAATAAAATCCCCATCATTTACACACAATTTCAGTACATTATTTGTCCAAATACTAAGGGACCGTTTGGTATGGAAAGAGCCACCAGAGGAAAATGGGAGGGTAATGCCTTTTAGGACTTTGTTCAGTGGGGGGTCTTTTAACATTTTTAGTATAGAGTGAAGGGTCATCCAACTTTTGCTTTCCGCAAAACAGCAAAATTTGTGGCTGTTTGGTGCATGTCTCCATATACACATTATTTGTCCTTACACTGGGAGCTGAGTTGAAAGACTTCAATCAAAAGCGACCAAAGCGGACGATCTCTTTTCCCTTCAGTGAGAAAAAGTGGAAATTGGATGAATGCATCAATTGGTTTTAGTTGTCCCCAATTCTGCAACTTCTTCCATAGAGGTGTGTTTGTTTTCGTTAGCAAAGTTTCTTGAATATTTATGCAATAGTCCATGAAGGTCGAACAGACATAGAAAAACCTGAGTCCACACAAAAGAACCTAAAGGAAACAAATGCAAAAAAGGGTCTAATCCATCACTGGGAATGTAGTTCTTTATGCTGATAAACCTGATGCACACCTCCCGACTGTTCTGGAGCATGGAGAGGGTGAGAGAGGAGAGAGGGAGAGAGAGAGAGAGAGAGAGAGAGAGAATGAATCTATAGTGAGCAGCACCTGGTTTCTCTCTCCCACAAATCCCCGCTCCCTGGGGTTGTGGGCCTATTTTGCTCTAGGTGGAAAGACTACCAATTTGTCTCTCGACTTGGAATGGAGGAAAACACCAGTTTCAACTCGTATCAAACCACTGATGTGTGGTGGAGCTATATACATTCAGTGGACCACAAAAAATGGGCCAAGTGAGTGAAGCAACAGAACTCTTCAATTGCTATCTTATTCCTCGAGTTGGCACAATTAAATGGGCAACTCGCACAGGATAAATCATGGGTAATAGAAACTGTCACAGCCATGAAAGAACTCAACAAGGCAGGTGGTGCGAAATTAACCCTGTACTGCTGAAGGAATGGCCAGAAATAAAACGAAATAAGTGTTTCAACGGCTCCTTTCTTCACTCTAGAGTCCCATCAGGGAAGGGCATCGATAGAACAAGAAAGAAGCGAAGGGAAAAAAAGATCCAAATATCTTATGAAACAATAAGTCTCCCAGAACAACAACAAGTACCCTGCAGGCATAGTACTCAAAATGCCCCGACAAATAAAAGCAATGTTAAAAAAGGAGGGAGGGGGAGTCTTCTCTCATGGTTATCTGTGCAGACCTGTTATTTTGCTAAGATATCCAACATCAAGACCAATGTGTTATTTTTATATATTCATTCATTCACCTCTCTCTCTTTTTCACTCCCCAGATGCATTCTGTTTTGAATAAACCATCAAAACAAGACAGGCCAAAATTACTGAGGCAGAATAAGATGGTCTAAAGTTAGTGGAAGTACACAACCAGGTTTATAACAGTACTTCTGCGAGCAAGAGTCAGATTGGTGTGTTCTTGTTAACACAGCGTTACGTGACAATAATCTCATCATAAAATTAGCTTGTCATGGTATTTTTCTCAATGGTAACCACAACAAACATCCTTGTAGGACTACAAACTCATTATTATCTCTCTCTCTCTCTCTCTCTCTCTCTCTCTCTCTCTGTCTCTCGCTCTCTCTGTCTTTCTTACTCTCATACTGCCCACCTACCCCACTCAGTCAAAAACAAAAGATTCAAGCAGCCATAGCACTTTACGAAACCTTGATTGAGCTCTCTGCTCTGTGCTTTGTGAAACGTAGTGAGGCCGTATGCAATTACAATAGCCTGACAACCCTGATCAAGACATTCACATCACATAGTTAGTCTCATGCATTGAGAATCCGAATATGAAGAATATATCCTTGCCTGTTCGTAATGACTAGGGTGTTAGCCTATGTAAACACATGAAATCAATAATTTTCATAGATTTTTTTAAAATAGCAAATTGCCTCATTTTTTTATCTTTTATCTATAGGCATCCATGGAGCCAATCTTCTATGCAAACAGGATGCTGTGAGATGGCTCTCATGTGAGATGTGTCCACCATGCTAATAAATGTCAGATCAGATGAAGTCCATATCAGAGCATGTTATTTTTATATTTATTTTTTTTGCCTTTCATCGGTGAGGAAATGTCATGAAAACATATGGCTGAGTTTTTTTCGCAATTATACAGCCCTTGGAGATACCCCAGGGCTGGCTGCATGTGGAATAAATGTAATTACCTAAAATGATTGGACGCCAGGTTTTATGGAATTGGCAACCCCTGAGCTGTGATTTGCTGGTTTGCGCTGAAGGGTTTTTTAGGCGTGCATTTCAAAAGAACTTATTCCTTCGTCCTTCCAAACGTAGAATCACAGATGTGCAGTGCTTAATCCTTATTATCTCTCTGGCATTTCATTATTTAACTCCTCACCAACTGAAGCCAGAGGGTGGACTATTAGATACACTGTTTTAAGTCGCAAGTGCTTCATTTTACTTTTTATTTTGTGAACCTTTAAGCTTGACTTCCAAATGCAAAGTTGATGAATGCTAATGTATGCATTAAACCTTCATTCTAACTTTTCAGGAATACCTTAAGCACAGGCTTATCAAAATGATCGGCCAAAATCAATACACCTTCTGCCGGAGGAATTTCAAATGCCTCATCTTGTGTTTGTGCTTTTGCTTACTTTTTTTCCACGAGTTGGCTTCAGCACGGCACAATAATTTGACTTTCACACTTGGGGACTCATGAATTGATGAGAGCTGGGAGTAATAGAGTGTTGGCCCCTGGAAGTGCGGAGATCCAGGAGGGAAGGGACGAGCGGAATGAGGGGAGGAGACTTCTAACGAAGCGCTGAATCACACACGCCTGCCACGGCACTTGATTGATGCGGTCTAAATTTACTGATGCTGTCGGTGGCTCTGACCTCCCGTCAGTCGGCGGACGGATGCGCCTCCTCATCTTAATATGATTAATGTCCTCCTGACCAACCTCTGGAGCAGATCCCCAATCAGGGATAAGCTCTCGCCACATGAGTGGATTTGAGCTGGTGATCAAAGTGTTGAAACTGAGCACTTTGCTAAGGCAGGGAGAGTGGAGTAGATTTTGAAAGAAAGGCATGGTTGCTGTGAAATTGTGGAAGGTGTACAAATATTAAGCAACGTATTATCAATGTGATCATGTTTTGGGCTATTGGAATTGAGTTGCATTGTTTGGAGAGTTTCTTTGATTTCTTCACAGATGCGTGTGAGGAGTTGGTGGAGTGAACTAAACCTTAGCTGTCAGTGTAGCTGCCGCACAAGGTTACCTTCTGGGCGTTTTATTTTTACTTATTTATTTTTTTAAAGAAAGTAAAGTGAGATGGAGCTCACAAAAACAAAAGCTGTCATAAATGCAACCTCTCCACCATCACTCCTCCTGTCTGACGTACTGCAAAACGCAAGATGGATGGAGAGAAAAACAAGCAGATCTGAGGTTATGCCAGAGAGAAAGAGGTGGACTGAAGTGTACTGTATGCTGTGTTAGCTGCTGAATGGGAAAAGTCAATGCTGGAGAAAGTTAGTGCTGAATTGACATACAGTAACATAGTTTGTCAACTTTGTTTTGCCCTCGTTTCCCAGTAGAGGAAAATGCATGACCACTCATTCCATACGGCAGTATATTATGAAAGGAGCTTACTGGTTTACCATGTAGGTGTTGATCTCCAGAAGAATGCTTTACTCCATTTGTTGCTTTAAGCCAGCTTCATACCTTGCTTCATAATGTAGCCTTCAGATACCATAGAAATCAAATCAGATACCATAGAAAAAGCGAATTATGAAGAAAATTATGTGGGATTGGGCCAAATGGAAAAGCGTAGGACTTTTTTTGTGCGTCTCTGTATTTAGAGATGACTGAATGGCTTTAAGGTGAGCACCTAATTACTTTCAGCACTGCGACCTCCATTGTTAACGCGCCATCACAGGCGCAGGAATCGACAAGGCCGCAACCTTCGGAACAAGGAGAAACATCTCCCCCACATCTCATTCTCTGTGTGTGATCACAGCACCAAGGAGCCGGAGCCTTTAATTCCAAGAGTCCTGAGTGCTCCACGAACAGATGGCACAAAGGACCTGCAGCCAGGAAGAACAATCATTAGGGGACGAATGAACGGGGTCAAACTCCCTGATGTGCACCTCTTCAGCCTAATTAACTGATGTTGCCAAATACGCCTAGTCAATAGGACAGGCTCAACGCCACCAAAGGCCACAGAAGAAGGACTCCCTGATTAATGTAATTTATCCAGGCAAGGAAGCAGCACAATATGCTGACATAAAAGCCAATATGCTGGCTACAGTAACAATTACAGAAGTGAAATTAGAATTAACTTAACAATGGTCCTGAGGCAGCAAATGGCCACAATGGGTAATGCTGGGCAATGGGAAAGGTCAATAGCATATCAGTGGGAGCATATCAGTGGGAAATGATGATTAGAAGAGATGAGATGTTGCTGTACATGGGGTTGAGGAAGGGGGGGGGGGTGAAACCCTTTGCACGGTAACACTGGGGCTTGAGGGCTGTATTAAGTGCTTTGCTTGGGTGCTTAGCTTGGCACAGCGTGTTTATCTCTCCTCTGTAACTGCTGACGGAGGCCTGGCCGCAGTGCCCCAACAGGCTGAGAACATAACACTTGTCTAGACTGCAGGCTCTGGTGGAGATGTGGGCTCAAGTTGCTGTCAACTTTGCCCGGTGCCAGATGCACTGGCAGAAAAAAAACTGGGCAGCAACGCAGCGGGATCTGGGACAAGTGGACATTCTTCACAGCCAACCACAGAGCCACCAACTGGGATGCGTTGGATTGGACACGGAAGGACATTTCTAAAGTGTATCATGAGAACAAATGTGGCCTAGTACACACACACACACACACACACACACACACACAGACACGCACCTAGAGAATTCTGTGTTTCTCGCAATAGGAACACAGTGTGTAGTGATTGGTTGGTAATTAGAGGTCAAGTCAAGGGCTCACATCTCTGAGCAGAGGCAGAGGTAGCGGCAGCAGCAGGGGGGAAATGATTTCCTTGCCGTTCTCTGCCTGGTTCATCACTGTGTGTGACTTTAGCGCCGACCTACAGAAGCTTCCAGCAACATAGAGACTGTATGAGGATGGATGGCTATTGTGCTCTAGCACACAACAGTAATTTGTGTCGTGAATAAAGGCAATTATGGGCTATCAGGGTCAGTTTTATTCAGTCCGGCACAGAGAGGACACGGACATAACAGTATATTTCCTCAAGTGCTCTGACCTGGGACACACATGTGACTGGGACAGCCACACCTGCCCCTGGGTGCAGCATCTCCATAATTATCCTGACATAACCCATCATTAATCCAGCCACTATTAATAGAGAGCTTGAATCCTTTGTGGGTGCCCTTCATCCATTTCACACCATCCAGGCCCAGTGGAATAACTACAATTAGACAGCCCATCACACTTACCCATGGTGACACACACACACCCACCCACCCACACACACACACACACACACAAACACACACATAGGCCTATATTCACGTACTCTCCCCCACACACATTCTTACATACATCTTTGGATCAAAGTGACCCAGGTTCCTCCATCCAATTTTAAACTTTGAGAGAGCAGCACATAAGAAAAGGTATATCCTTAATTTGTTGTTGGCAAACATAACCATTTCAGATTGATACCAAATGACAAGTTTTCATTTGCTTCAAGTTTGTCAATTTGTAATACTACCTCTCCTTCTGAGCTGTACTTGGCTTTACCATAAACTGTCGACTATGTGAAGTCAGAGCCATTGATAAAGATCAACCTTTTAAATGAAACGCAGACATTTGCTCTTTTTTCCATCATTAAGAAACCTGAAGTTGGAATAATCAAGTTAGGCTGCGGGAGTGAAATTGGCCCTTGACTGTATTAAAAGAGACAGCAGCTCCAAAGACAACAGCGTTTAAGAAGTTTGAAACAGACAGTCTAAGCCCCATCACAGTAATGAATCTGCTATCGATCTCAGAGAGCCATTCCCCCATTGCCAGGCTTCTAGGCAGTGGGGCAGGAAGACAATCCAAACACCTATTCTCCGAGGACAGGGTGTCTGTGGAAACAAGAGGCAGAGGAGAGAGAACAGGGCTGCAAGGAACACAAGAGCACTCTCCTCTCTCTCCCTGACCAGAGATCTATTATTTATCACCAATCCAACTTTTCCTCGGCTATTACGGAAGCTCATGAACTGGAAGGCAAAAAAGCTCAGGGCTTCGACTCTACACTCTCCAAGCCCACCGACTCGAGTTCAGACCTAGTGGAGAGCAAATGAGATTGAGTTGACTCTTCCGCGGTGAGTTTTGAAGAGACTCTTGCCATGGTCCCTGTACAAAGCAATTCAAAGGCTTCTTTATCACAAGTGTGGATGCCGGTGATATGAACAAATACACTTTTCTAACATATCAAGGAGTCTGTTGTTCCTTCATTTGAAATTCATGAGAAAAGAAATGAAAGAAGACAAAGCTGGTCTGTTGCATGTCAAAGATACAGCACACTGGCCCAGCTATTTAGCTCTGTGTTCGGTATCCACATATTCACATGGACATGCCAGAGAACCACATGATTTGAATAAAAATATTTTTTGTAGGAATTTCAATATTTTTAGTTGGAAACCATTACTGTAGCAACGCAGAGGGACTGCACAACGCACCTGGTAATTACATTTGTACCACATGCGCCGTGGGCATGTGTGATGTTCCCAAAGGAAAAAAAACAAAAAAAACAAACATAGGACATCGCAAACTTCAGGGG
The DNA here is from genome assembly GCA_030264315.1 of Sardinella tawilis. Lineage (NCBI taxonomy): Eukaryota > Metazoa > Chordata > Actinopteri > Clupeiformes > Clupeidae > Sardinella > Sardinella tawilis. Next base: position 8,198,739 of record JASCQY010000071.1, on the reverse strand, counting down.
GAATGCATGATTTCTGTTTCCACACTCATTTGTCATTTGGAGCATTTATTTGCTAATGGTTACATGTACATACACACACACAGACACACACACAAAGCATGATTTCTGTTTCCACACTCTGATGTCATTTGGAGCATTTATTTGCTAATGGTTACATGTACATACACACACACACACACACACACACACAAAGCATGAGTAGACAGCTACCTACTGCCACAGCAAACCACAAGAATGGGAATGTACTACTCACACAAGCAACAAGAAGAAGTAAAGCAACTCTATGAAGCTGAGGGGGGAAAGAAAGGCTTGACAGCTGCAGTGTAAAAAAATATCTCAGGCTGCCACAGTTTTTGCTTACAATACATTCAAAAAGTGAACACTTAGTCCCACAAGATCCCCTTAAAATTTCTGCCTACAACACATTCAAAGAGCCCCTCTTCCTAGTACAATCAAAATCTGCCATAGGTCTGTGTGACACAATTCTCTAGACAATAGAATAGACAGACGATAAAATAACAGACAAGAAAGAGCAACTTGGCAGAGGGGCGGGTTCAACATAAAACATTCATGTAGAGGATAGAATCTGTCTTCCAATCAAGCAAAGAAAGGCAGGGAGGCATGTGCATGGGCAAAGGAAGTTCAAGCCACGTCTACCACTTTACGTGATGGAGTTGGACAGGGACGAGTGTGTGTGGGGTTGCTTTAAAAGAGAAGTTCGGTGTGAATCAATCCATAGCTCTGTTGTTAGAGGTCACTGACCGCTGTCTGTAGCAAAAAGAACAGAAAAAAGCAACATAGGCCGAGTTATAATCCAATATCTATTGCTAACTGAATGGGGCATAGCAAAATGAAACTGAAAGTAAGTCACTATGCCCCATTTATGTAGTGCTAGTTGCCCGGTTTATTATTCGGCCTATGTTGCATCAAATTTTTTCATTCTTTTTCCTATAAACAGCATGCAGTGACCTTGAACAACAGGGCTATGGATTGATTCACACCAATCTTCTCCTTCAGCATCAGTCAAGGCAGATACACAGTGCTGAGGTGTAAAGGTACCAGTATGTAGGCACTTGGGCATATGGAAATGGACTAGACATTTTATTCTGTCATCGCCTCAAGGAGGCCAAATATTGTGCTGAATTTCAATAACAAAGAATTTGGCAGTGGCAGCATGCTTATCAAAGACACGGTAAATAAGGACCTCATCGAATTCATATCATATTATTCATCTAATCTATGGACCACTGAATCCACAGCAACATAATTGGGCAACCGCACCAAGATTCCCTGTCCCCATGTTAGGTGTTTGATAAGGATAAGAAAACTGAACGTTTTTAAGATCTGCTGAGAGGAATAAAATAATCTCAGCAGATAAAGAAATGATGGTATTAAAAGTCATAAGCATGGATAATCCCTCTCTTGGGCTTTCAGCCTCACATTTCCATTGAGTCCGTAAGTGTAAGCCTACGTTTGTTCATATTTCACATGGCTTTGGTGGTAAAAAGGGCAGTTCTAGTGTGTGACAAATATCATTAACAGGGACAAAGATGAGAGTGTGTGTGTGTCTATGTCTGTGTTTGCTCAAGCTGAAAGAGATAAAGATAAGAGAGTGAGATATACAGAGAGAGAGAGAGAGAGTGTGTGTGTGTGTGTATGTGTGTGTGTATTTTCTGAATATACTGTATATTCAAAGAAAAAAATCATTCCTCAGGATTTTAAGGTTTGCAGTTTTGAGATAACTATGCCAAAATGTCCATCAAAAAAAGTCAACAGTCCAAATATGTCATGTCCTCAGGCAGGAGAGGGATTGAAAGACATGCTATAAGACTGTGCTGATTGTATCAAAATCCTTGCTGATCTGTGAGCTGCTGGGCAAAGACTTCAGGTATTCGAGGTGTCTCCGAGCATCCTCCTGATTGTGCCGTACATAGTAGATGACATAGGCGATGACCATGGTGAACCATCCGAACATGGTGACAAACATGGCCACGTCGGTGGTCTTGTGGTGAAAGTTACAGAAATTGATTCCCGAGTCCAGCACCTGGATGACAGGCTTGCCTGCATGCTCCTCCAGCACGGAGGTGTGGCAACTCACCTCGTTGACCGTCTCCGGGTCCAGCTGGAGCTCACGCAGCACCTCCTGCAAGGTGCACTCGCAATGCCAGGGGTTGTTGGACAGGCGGATGCGGGCGTGCAGCCGGGCGAAGGCCTCCTTGGGCACGCTCTGGATGAGGTTGTTGGAGAGGTCCAGCACGCGCAAGCTGTCCGCCACCCCGTGGAACGCCCCGGCGTCCACCGCCTCGATGCGGTTCCGCGACAGGTCCAGCTCCTGCAAGCGCGGCAGGTCCCTGAAGGCCTGGTTGGGGATCTTGCGGATGTGGTTGGAGGAGAGCAGGAGGGCGACGGTGTCATGGGGAAGATCCTGGGGGATGCTTTCCAAATTCCGGGAGGCGCACTGCACCACTGTCAATCCGTTTCGCTCCGAGCAGTGGCAGCCTTTAGGGCAGGAGGAAGCCAGCGCGCTTGTGAAAAGCATTGTAAAAAGCAAGCCTTGGGCAAGGGAGTAGAATACTAAAGCAAGAGAATTCCTTGGCAAAGGAGTCCCCATAAGGAAATGCATATCCAACAAAATGTGCCCTATTTCTGCTGTCCTAATAGGCAGTCATCATTCCAAAAAAAAAAAGAAAAAAGAAAAACACAGTTGATGGAGTCAGTGGTAATTCAGTTATACAAGTCAGCTTCACCTGCTGTGTGCCAATTGGTTTGTGCATCCCATTCCATTAGTTACACCTGATTCGCAATAGCAGAGTCTCATTCAGAAGAGGGGAGGTTCAAAAACAGTTCATGAAAGCTATCCGCTGGATAAATTACATTCCAGAAGACTGTGTCATGCATTGACAGGAGAGATCTTCATTCTGAGACCACCAGCGTTTGAAGACGAAACAAGATGGAAAGGCGTTGATCAGAGCTTGCATCCTCCTGTTATGAGAATCAGACAAAAAAAGAGTAATTTTCATTTAATGCTGTTTAAGGATTGGTTTGAGTGCAATTTTTTCAAGGTTTAAGATATAAACCTCCAATTTACAAAAAAATAATTTATAGTAGACCAATGTGTTTGTCCTAATATGATTTTAAATGCTGGAAATATTACCCTTTGCTTATATTTCCTAAAGAACATCTGGTGTCCTCTTTCAAATGATATGATTTCTATCTTTTGTTTGGATAATGAAAGTCACCCCGTAATATGATTGTGTGGCAAGAGTACAATGCATTTGTAAGAGGTGGCCCAGATTAAAATGAAAGCTGTGCAATACAAAAAACTATCAATACCGATTATGCACATTTAACAGGAAACTGGCAAAGGCAAATGAAATTTAACCAATCTCTCATGCCACACAGAATGAAGCCGGACGTCAATTTTGCAGATGTACCCCTGGTTACAACAAACGATTTCTTGCCATATCTAGATTGAATGGTAGAGGGGCAATCTACTGTAGATCCCCAGTTGGAACAGTTATGCCCCCCTGTGGCGGGTCCCTCACATACATAATTGATATATTTTACACCTTTTGGCTTTTAACTCATCCTCTGGTATTGATACTGTAAGGTGATGAAAACATTTGCTTGATGTGCAGAAAAATATACTATTTTATGTAAGAAAAATAAAAGCAAAATAACACTAAAATGGAATAGTCATTTAAAAAACACAAAGAAGAGTTACCTTACTGTAGGCTAAATAAAACCAAACCAGTTCACATTTGCATTGCATTAATGCTCTGTTGTTTCCAATCAGCGAGTCTGATTAGGGTTGTTCGAAAAAAATCTCTAGGGTCATTGTCTACTAATAAGGACATAGCAAGTAATAAGCAGAGTAGCCTAATGTATATATCACCAATAAACTGGAGGATAGGCAATGCCATTAGCATTCAGCATATAGCCTAAACTGAAACTGAATAAAATACTTGCCTGCTTCTTTTACCCAGACACATACAGCTGCCATTACATTTTATAGCCTAACCAACACAAAATCCAGGCTACCTCATTTCATAAAGATCCCATTGACAGGTCTGTCAGTAAGGTACAGTAGGCTATGTACCTGAAATTATTTATTCAAATGGTCTAAATGGTCTTAAAGATCAGATCACAGTACCTGGCAGACTACTGTAATGCAGGATAAAACTTAGAGGACACACAGCTGAGAGAGACACTACTGTATACACAGAACATACATACATGTATCTAATAACGAATTGCAAGTCTGCAATTTTAGTTGAATATAACATTACATTAACAAGATAATAAAAAAAACATAATTTCAACAGCCCTTTTTTGTTCTGATAAGTGCTATAGCTGTTTGGCATTGCTTAAGGTAAGGTACATTATCACACAGGCTTACCTCGCCTGACTTAAAAAAAAGCAATTAATTGCACAAGAAAACAATTGCTGCAGTCTATTAACTTATTTTTTTCTTTCTCAGATTCATAGCCTGATTTAAACAAATAAATCAGTTCCTCTTGAGTATCATCCCTCTTTGCCACACATTACATTCCAGTAATTTTACAAAGGTGTTGGTTAATTTGTAAAGTTACATCTACTCCAATGATAATAAGGCCAGTACAACTACCTGAGAATCCTCTCATCAGTAAGGGAACGCCATCATCGAAGGATATCCGCACTTGTTGCCACTCCAACCGTTTCTTCAGTATCACTCTCGTGTGAGCTGCTCGACTCAACTGAATGAAACAGCGCCGGTATAAGACATTGACTGTGTGATGATTGGGCGAGCTGTCGGACAGGGAGCAGACGGTAGTGCTGTTGGCAACTCCCCTTTCTCCGTCCTGCCAAATTATTGCAGCCTACAAGTATACCGGTCAGTGTGAAGAAAAACGAAAGCAATATGTTAATGTTTTTTGGGGGGGGATTAGGTTAGCCTACTTGATGCGAAATACCGCAAAATTAATTATAAGAAAAAGTGTTTACACAAACATTCATAATTTATAGCTATATCGACTTTCTGTGCTACATACCATAGTATCAGTATCAAATCACAAACCTGTAATGTTTTGATTGTAATTGCTTTACGCAAAAGCAAAATCATTCCGGGTTTCCAAACACTTATCCTGCACCTGCACCGCACACCTCTATCATCCGCGCGCTCCTCTGTAGTCTACTCCGTGCAGTGGGCTGCGTTAGAGCTTCGAAATGATCCGAAATGAAGTGTCAGTAAGAATGTGTAAGAGCAGCATTTTATTTTTTCAACATGTAGCCTACTCTTTTTTCCACATTTGATAGGCCTACGGGTTCTGACGGTATATCATTTACAGTAGGTGCACCATAGTTTGCTTTCTTTGCCTTGTCCTGTAGTTTAAACACAAGGACATTGAACTTTTCATACAGAGAATGACTGAATACGGGTTTTTATTCGGTTATCACTGAGATGAAGCTTGTTTGGTTTAAGTGGTGGTTTAAAAAGAATCTTTTCAACATGAAGCTGAGCGCATCACATACAGTAGGCATGACTAACTGGACTAAGAGTGGCCTATAGGCTTACATATACCATCATTCACATCGAAGGACACTAGACAACAAGGGAAGAAAAACACTTAAGACCATGGCAGATGTCCTAAAGAAGCCCCAAATCATTAATATACAGGGACTAATCTTTTATTTTGAATTAATGTCAGGGAGCAATCCTGAGGACAGCCTTGCACAATGTCTGGTGTCCTGTGAGGAGAACCTGGGCGGGGAAGGCAGGCTGGAGTCATGAGTGTGGATGATCACTTCTACAAGAACCTGCAGTGAAGTGAGAAGAAGTGATGTGAAAGTTTTATGGTCTTTCTGGAAGCTAGCCAAGCGCATGTTTGATACCGGTAAGTACCATACAGTAGCTAATGCCACTTCTATGGATATTCAGGGAAGCTAGAAGAAGCTTAGCTTTGAGAAGCTAACACTAGATGTACATTATTTGACTAAAACTATAATTGGATGGAGAGTGGAGATAGAAACATTATTTGAGCTGTAATTCAAAGCCAACACAACAGCATGTACCTCAGCAGCCATTTTAGAAAGCATTTTTCTTAAAGATCAGCCTGACTGCTGTAACGACACAACATGAATGATTAAGAATTGTTACTGTAAAGTACAGAGTGAACAAACACTAGGTTGACTCTACAGTTTTACATCTCTCTTAAAAATAACTAACAACAGCATCTGTTTCCGAACTTCTCTGGACACGGCATCAGTGTTTCCAATTCCCAGGGTTCTTGTTTGAGAAGGAAAGCATGAATTTGGTGGGAATGCAACAATAGCAAGTGTGTGGAGGAGTTTTGTGGACATTAATTACAATCTATGTGATGAATGGTTGTTGTCAGCAAACTTAGACTCACCAAAATGCACCTCTGTAGGAGCATGGTGAAGGAGAGAGAGAGAGAGAGAGAGAGAGAGAGAGAGAGAGAGAGAGAGAGAGAGAGGAAAAATAAAATGATCTTATGCAGCTGGCCAACCCTTTTGTTTACTGATCAGAAGTGTGCTAGATGCAGAGGCTGGACACTATAGTTTGCCTCTTAGGCACCCGATAACGTATACTGTAATTTGATAGGCATTCGATTATACTGTACATCCATTCCTATCAGAATGCAAGGGCTTGGCATGTTTGTAATATAGTTCACCCCTTCCTCTGAGGACAGCACCATATTCTTTGCCTTTATCCTAGTGTTTTATACATTAGGACTGATTGATTTAGGAGTTGGCACCTGGAAGGTAAGCATGAATTTGACATCAGCATCAGACAAGAGCACATTATCGGAACATTACAGCCAAAGGCAGACAGGCACAGACGGTCAGTATTCATTTCAGACACTTCTGATAAATGGAGGTCACAAGAAGCAAGGCTAAAAGCAGTTAAAACCAAACAAGGCAAAAGCATATTTATTTTCAATTTATGTACGGTTCATCATCTGTGCTTTTAGAAGCGTAATATTTAATTTCCTTGACCTTTATCCTACCCTTTTGGCGATGCCAAAACAGTTTCAAAGCCACAACTGAAAAACTGAAAATTTGTAAGCAAGCCAAAACCTCCAGAAAAAGGCTAAGTCATCCAGCTCCTGTTGTCCCACAGAATTTGAAAGGTAAGGACTCAGCATTACTGTCAGTGATGGTCGCCATTTGTTTAGATTACACACACTTAAGCACTTTTCAGCGGCCTTACTGTCTCTAATTACTTCAGATCCCCTTGACTCAGCCAGTGAATACTAAAAACAGCCCATCCCTTTCAGGTAGCCAATACCGTGCGAGGACCTGCAGAACCCTGGCAAATTGCTGCCCGGAATCCTGTAGGGCAGGGGGAAGGGTTAGCGCCGCAGCTGCCATTAGCGGTGTAAAAACCCTGCCTAATTGTTTATCAAGGTGCTTCATTTTCTCTCTCAACACACCTGTAACGCAATGAATTCTCCGTGCTTGGGAGTGCTTAATAGACAAATTACATGTGTCAACTGTTGGAGAGTGAATTTGGTTTCTGCGTCCAGCTTGCTTATTCAAGCGTGGCCGTCCACTGACAAAGCGAATCCATCTCTCTTTTGATGGGCAGCTCCATTATAAGAAGACTCCTTGGCCCTCGCAGATTCATCACAATTAGGCCATTGCTTCTTCAAGTCCAGGCCACTGGATAAGGCCAGTCTGTGGTGGTGGATGATGTGGCACCACAATAAATGGATTGCATCCTTATAGCGCCTGCTTTTTGTACTCCTACAAGCACCCAAAGAACTTTACAATGGCATTCCGTCAGTCACACACACACACACACACACACACACACACACACACACACACACACACACACTCCTACACCAATGGCTGACATGTGGGGCAGTTCAGTGTCTTCCTTAAGAACACTCCAACAGGGTGAAGAAGAACCAGGCTCCAATCTGGAACCCTCAGCAGAGTTGGAACAGGAAAGCCCACAGAAGGCGGAGGTGTCTCCAGGGCAGGCGGAGTGATTGAACATCCCTCTCCCATGTCCACGTGCACATGGCTGAGGTGCCCTTGAATGAGGTACATGTGCAGTACCTAACCCCTCACTGCTCCCCAGTGACAGCCACAGCAGCAGCAGGCTGCCCACTGCTCCGGGGTAGTGTGTGTGTGTGTGTGTGTGTGTGTGTGTGTGTGTGTGTGTGTGTGTGTGTGTGTGTGTGTGTTCACTCACTGTGTGTTCACTGTGTACTCTGCTTGTCGCTAATTTACAGATGGGATAAACGTAGAGACCGAATTTCCCACACGGCATTGAGAGAGTGTATGCTTAATATACTTACTTAGTATACTTAATTAGTATACTTAATTAGATTGCCAACTAGAGAAGTAGAGTGAAACTTGGGATCCAAAAACTCTGAAGTGACTAACAACAGCCAATTTGTCACTGATAAGAAACATGTTAACTAATCTTTGGCTGCTGTATATTTCTACTTTCTTTCTCATGTCCACGGAGTGTGCCACCTCAGACTTCTGAGCCATACAGAACAGCCATACAACAGCAGGCAGTTGTTTCGCAAAGGTAGGTCATTCACTGTTTTGTAGCAAAATATCACCAGATTTGTCACACCAAATGATCAACTAAGTCCATCATTATTGGAATAGACATGTGCAGTCTGCTGGCTGCTTGGAAAGCCCATTTTTATGCTCTTAATGTGTAATATAGCTTGATATATTATATATCATCCAACATTTAATTAAAATTATCCGTTTATTTAAACTTTATGAATCTAAAAATCATTGTTGAATTCTGTAATTACCAGGACATTGAAAATGTAATGAGTGTAGCTATTGTAAATTAATCCAAGGTTGTGAATTGTCACCTGTGCGTAGGCAAGGCACCTGTCTGAAACCCTGCTGAGAACATTCTAGCAGGGTGAGGTGTCAGGCATCAGTGCCTGCAAGACATAAAAAGAATGGAGACTTTGGTTTGAGACAGGGGTAATTATACTACACTTGACAAATTAAATCTGGTGGGAGGGAAAGAGCCATATGTAGCATCAGGCACCTGTAATTGAAACGCTTTTCAAAATGTTACTGTGACAAGGTTGTGAACCCCCCTCCACACACACACACATGCACATACACACACACACAAACACGCACACGCACACACATATACAGTACACACATACTCACACACACACACATGCACACACATACGCGTAAATGTTGACTCGAGACTCCCTTTCTCGTTGGAAATGAAGATGTCTTTGTTGTGCAGGATTTCCTCCTAGGCTTCTTCAGAACTCAATTACGTCGGCTCTGTCTTTATTTGTTTGCTGTCCGTACAGGTTGTTGTGGCAACACAAAAAATCACATAACTATGCAAAGAGGCTGGCAAGAGCCTTTGGGGGATCTTTAGCATTGTCCTTTTGAATTAGTTAGCGTGTCTCCCAATTTCCACACCTGATTTGCATGAGGCTTCAAACCCTTTGCACGGGTATCCACAACCCCCACCCACACCCTTGCTCGTCCTGACCACCCACACCCCAAAGGCTCTCTCTGACTCGTCAGGGCACCTGGCTGATGGAACAATTTTGTTTTTGCCTTTTCAGAGGTAAATATCCCGCTGAATACAAATTAACAGCGGTGCGCTGTGAAGGGCAAGGACACAAACTAGCACAGCGGAGCACCGCTGATGGGAAGTGGAGGAGACAAGTCTCAGGAAAAGCCTTTGACTTTTATACCAAGTGCATTAAATTATTCAGTCAAATACCTCCCCACCCCAACGACCAGCACTGTACCTTTTTACGCGCTCGGCAGGAATTCATCCCGACGCCTGCTTGCTCTCG
>JASCQY010000071.1:8124998-8138961 GCA_030264315.1 Sardinella tawilis | reverse complement strand
AGAGAGAGAGAGAGAGAAAGAGAGAGAGAGGGAGGGAGGGAGAGAGAGAGAGAGCGAGAGGAAGAGGGGGGGAGAGAGAGGGAGAGAGAGGGAGGGGGAGAGAGAGAGAGGGAGAGGAAGAGGGAGGGAGAGGGAGAGAAATAAACACAGCTAACAGGCATTATTCGGCTGCTCTGTCTCCACCATGTACATCACATACACGCCCAATATTTACAAGCGGAAGGATGGGGGAGGGGGGGGGGGGTAGGAAACAACCACAGCCTGAGAGGCAATGATGGCAGGCTTTTATGGAATCTACACCTCCCTCTCCAACCAACCCCCACCCCCTCTCTCTCTCTCACACACACACACACACAAACACACACACATATGTACACACAAACACACACCACACACGCATCATGTGAAGCCCCCTCTTTTTTCGCGTGAGCTGGGTGGGACGGAGGTCTATAAAAAATGCATGAGGGACGGGAGGAGATGTCACATTGGATATGTATTTGGCTGCACAGACAGGCGTGCATAGGGCGGAGAGGGCGCACAGCAGAGAGAGGGCGGGTTGGGAAGCGGCAAGGTTAACCATGAACCTGTGCCAAAGTAGGTGAATGGGGGCAGGGGTGTCACTGGGGTAGGGGGGGGGGGGGGTGGGGGGATGAGATGAGATGAGATGAGATGGGGTGGGAAGAAGTAGACTACAGCACATCACACCGCCACGGTTAGATGCCGTCATGTTCACAAACGCTACCGTGTCACCAGAGCTTGCAGGTTTTCGGAGATGCTGCCGGGAGAAAAGGAGAGATTAAAAAAAAAAAAAAAAACGTCAGAATTAGTTAAATATTTATCGTCTCGACAAGTAATGAAGAGGTCACTGTAAATCAGGAGCACCAGGAGAATATTTTGCATACTTCTGATTCCAAAGGCGCGACTGAATGAAGACTGAATAATGCAGTGCAGGGGCTTTGATGAGCAAACACGGCTTGGGTTTAGCCTAGCGAGGTGACCCGTGCCTTCTGTAGTTGCAAGATTGCAGGGAAAGATAGTCACCTCATCAAATATTAAACTTAGGCTCTGTAATGCTTCAAATGTCAGGATTCACAGGGGTGCCACAAGAGGGGAGAGGAAATTGTAATTAGGAAAAACTGTCATAACATCAAAGTGTATAATTTTCAAAAATATGTTACTAAAAGCAACTGTATCTTTCGACTCTGTGTCATCCTCAGTGTCAGATAGAAGGAGTACTGACATTATTTAGGAGCTTATTAATGTATCTTTCAGACCACGCTTTCAGCACTCAAGATTATTCATGAGTCTGTGACAGCAAACCCAGCCAAGAACAGCAAGACTGATCAGGAACTGAAAACAAACCAGCCAAATGAATTGAAATGTAGGCATCTTAATCATCCACAGTCCATTGGCCTTGGTGGTACATTTTATTAAAGAACATTTCAGCCAACAGTTTTCATTTAATACCTAACAACTGACCCTTGAAATATATTTAAATCATTGACCTCTCTGAGCTGCCTATTTGATATGGGTACACATGTCATAAAAGGGTAATTATAATGAAGCTATTAAATTATAGTTAATTTATGGTTGTATTTTTGAGACATAACCCGAGTGGCTTAATAGAAATAGCCTAATATCATAAAATCAGCATCACATAATACAGGCTATAACCCTCTTTATTTAAAAGGCTAACATAGACTGAATGGAGGTGGGCTTCCTTCCACTCTTAATTCTGTCCTTTCAGAGCGCCTCTGGATTCCCATGACTCACAAGACAATATAAACACAGCGTATCTGACAGACAAGGCTTTGCTTCCACCCCAAATGTAATTAAAACCTAACATCTTGTCCCGCTCTTGTATCATTACCGTCTGTGGGCCATTTGGACGTGCTTAGTTATTACTTACTCCCCTCCTAAATATAGCTTCCTTCCTCCACCATGGCAGCGTTTGGGAGAGAGCAGCCATCTGCAGGTTCTCCCCTCTCTCCAGCCTCTCCAGTCACAGAGACTTATGTGCACACTATATCACTCAGCAAATTATATTTTGGACGGGGAAGAAAGATTTACACGGGGCGAAGGCCTTGAGGAATTGCAAACAGCATGTTAGGCTAGTTATTTTTCGTTCAGGCACAGACAGCAGGAGACTACACAGTCAATTGCGGCTGCCGCACTGATGTCACTGCAGTGAGCTGGCTGCCAGCGGATTCTGTGAACACGTGAACAGGATCTCCCTTTTAGTTTATTTTTTTATTACCTGCATTCGGCTGCATCAGTGAGCAAGTATATCTGGAACAGGAGATAATTAAATTTGTTCAATTTAATGTCAGAGCCAGCCTTTTGCCTTTTTTATATACTCCACACACAAAAGGATGTTAAACCTAATATCGACGACAATAAACAGGCAGCCCGGCGTCTGCCTCAGTAGGCTAGCCTACAGTATATGACACATAGCTACAGTACACAGACTTGTTTATGAGCTGTGTGCGCCTCTGCCAGATGGGCTTGAGAGCAGCAGCATCAGGCAGCAGCGGCAGGCCCCCTTGTCACCATGACCACTGATTTGTTTCCAGGAGGTCTACTCAGGGCCACACAGCTAAATCCTATTGAGTGGGCAATAAAACCACACGCGGAGGACAGGCCGCCGCTGCTCAAGCGTCAGCTGTGGGATTGCAATCTCATTAGTTGGGCGCAGCGCGTGGCTGTGCAACATACATACCGAAAATTAGCCTCTGATCCTTCGCTGCTCGACAGCGGCCGGCCAGGCAGATGCATTGTTTTACCGGCAACGCCTCAGAATCTGTTTAAGTAGGTCTATGTGGCCCAGCTCGGAAAAAAAACAAATGCTGACGTGTCAATCAAAGAAAGAACAAACAAACAAAAAAAGCCAACATGGCAGCAACAAACAAGGCAGTTATTGCTGTATTATTTCAACATACTAATAATAATTTGTGTAAAAGATGTTGGTGTTAGTGTACTCATGGTCGCTTAGTGAAGGGGCTGGCATGCATCAATGAAAAATCCATGCAGTGGCAGGTAGATTAGGCTAACAACCTGTGATATGCAATATTATTCACAGTGGATGATTGATTTACAAGAATAAACCTAGACAGAACATGATTGATTCTGTTGTCAGTGTTTAGATTTACTCTTGAGGGATCACCGTACAATATAATCTATTTATTTCATAAAATATTGTTCATACCAAACAAAAAAATCCTTATTATACACTAAGTTTTAAACAGTTCTCCTACCTTCACCCTTAAAAAGTAGCAGTAGTCAGTGACAAAATTCATTATTTTATTCAGTGCCTCAAAGAAGTGTTACAGCACATTACTGGTTACAAAAATATGAGTGTCATTCCACAGGGTCACACTAGTTCATGTTGGACACATCAGTAGCACTACCACTGAGTTAGAATGGGAATTCAGTGTGGGGCTGTTATAAAGTGTTCAAAAATATACCTTTGCTCTCCCTGTACCCCTTCTTCCCACAGCAGTCCTTTCAACAAAATAGCACCAAATTCAGCATTGAACCACTGCTGCCAAAACACTATGGGACTTAGTGGTCAAACAAATGATTGTGAAAATGCTTGCTGTTTGAAGATTGCCTTTCCTCCACACAGTTTCAACATAGACATTTCATTTGGGAAAGATATTAACGTTCGTCTTGGGCCACTTTGCTGAATCGAAATGAATCGCCCTGGTTTGAACCAAAGCATAAATGTTTGAAACATAACATGTAACAAATGGCATTAAGCCCCACCTGAAAATTTTAAATCATATTGTGATAGTATAAGTACAATATCTGCAATTTTTCAGTTTTTCCATGAATAACAAAAATTCCTTTTATAGGGGGCTACACATTGGTAAGAAGTTCACACATGTTTTTCTCATCAGGAACCTGCAGACAAAAATACTCATGATTCACCTGTGTCTACGCTATACTATACTGTTTCCCCCACACACTCTGGGGGAAATGTCTGATAGATTCTGAGAAAAAGTGCTCACTAAGAGAAAAATAGTATTTTTATGTGTTTATTCATTCTCAAATTGAATTATCAGTTATCTCTAAAAACTTCATTTCAAAATAAATATCTAATATTTTCTTTTATTCTTAGTGTTTTAGTCTTTTTTCTGCCCCTCAATATCCCACAATTCAGAATGGAAAATTGAAATAATATAAAAAAGTTGAAAAAAGTTACACAAAAATATGTTTGCTAAAAATTGGTTGAATATACCAATTACACCAAATTAAGACATTTTCAAATGTAACATCAATAAAAACAACAACAAAAAAATAAAAACAAACAACACAAACAATACATTTAATATACAAAAATGTATCATGGTTACAATTTTAAAACACTGCCACAAGTAGCGGATGTTTCTCTTCTCCGGCTCAGCCCCACAGTAGAAGTATGTGCCATCGCCCCCGAGAAAAGGGCAAACACCTTTCTGTCAGATTCGTCTCTTTGGCATGGCGGAGGGGCAAAAGAACAACAACAGGACTCGTCTCTGCCTTACAGACCCAGTTCCATCTATGTACCTGCACGTTCAAACGAGGCTATGTGGTGGGGCTCTCTTACGAAGCCCTACAGACAGGCTAGAGGCTTATGAAGCCCAGGAAGGACTAGAGGTTTGTTTACATGGTGTTGGGCCTGGCTTGCTGGGCATAGTTTTGGATTTAAGGTTTTTCCTGGACGTTAGAAAGGAAAAGTAATAAGAAAGTTTTTTTGTTTTTTTTTTGCTTGCTTGTTGTCATTGTTGTCATCGTTGTTGCTGTTTTTGTTTACTTTTTGGAGTGTGAGATGTAGCTGTTCTCAATACAGAGCACTATGTAGGAGCCCGAGCAGCTGCCCGGTGTCTGCTGCAGGAGCTGGCCGGACTGCAGTGCCGAGGCCAGGCCTGTCACCGCCCGGTCGCTTGTCCGCCATGTCTCGCAGTAGTTGTCTGTCTGACGCTGGCCCCGCGGACTGGAGCCGTGCCAGACCATCTTCTCTGGCCTAAAGAGAGAGAGAGAGAGAGCAGGAGAGAGAGAGACAATCGTTAAAATGAGTGATCTTTGATCAGTGCGATAAAAAACAGATAGCAATCAGGGAGCTTGCTCCAATTAAGTTTTAGAACAATCAACTGTCGTTTGACACTCTAATTATAGTTTGGAATTAAAATTTGAATTCAATTCCGGACCCACTACGGTCAGGTTTGACTCATATGTAGCTGAGAGTGAAGGGGCCTTGAGGCCTGATTGATAATTGCTGTAAAAATATAATAACAGCATACGCAAAAAAACCCCACAAGATTTGATGTGACTCAATGTGCTCAGTCCAAATCTTCCTACATACACTTTGGCAATATTGCAACTATGGGCCTGTACAGTACTTGTAGAAAGTGAAGCCATTTAAGTGGCTAGTATATCAACTGAAAATGTCATGGTTAATCACTGTTTGCTTCACAGTCACCAATAAATAGTATACAAAGTGAGAAGCGAAGTGAGAGTGTTACTATGTCAAAATTAGATTTTTCACTTATCCCACATTTACCATTTTGACCATGAACATTTCGACTTTTCCTTTAAAGTTAACATTTATACAGCAGAGAGTATATCCTATTTGTGTATCTTTTTTTTGCATGAAGCAATGATGTGAACAAGTACCATACCAAAAGAATGAGATGTCAGCCACACCATTAGGACATTAGGACACTAGGACATTAGGACACTAGGACACTAGGACATTAGGACATTAGGACACTGCACAAGGCCCATTTAAGGCCCGTGTGAGCAGCTGCATCAATGTATCATTATTGAAGCGATTTCCACTGTGGTCCACATCTATCACAGCTGAAGGGGCATATCTGTCTGGGTCATTAGCGAAGCCGAGGGTCATCGGTCTCTTCTCCACCTGCAGCACTCACCATGCACTGTCCCTGAGGATGTCTCGGCCATCGAAAGAGTAGATGGGCGCGTTGTCCTTCACCCTGCCCTCGGCCTCCGAGAAGAGAGACTCCCAGCTGGTGAACAGCACTTGGCCCTGTGGCGCACAAAACACCAAGGGGAACAAATCAAGAACTGGCCACCAAAAGGCTTTGTAGGCAAAGCAACACGATACTCTCTCCTTCAGTGAATTTATGTCTGCTAGCTACAGTGCTCATGTAGCTAGTCACACTGCAAATTCAAAAGCAAAACTATAATACTACAACAACGTGAACAGCATCGAGAACAGACAAAGGAGTTTATAAACATATAATGTATTTGCTGTTGTGCCATTCAAGGAACTTTGCAATGTAGTGGATCAGTGTCTATGGCAGAAGACTTGATCTGCGCACCTTGAGGTTCTTGATGGGCAGGTTCTCTCTGTCGGACTTGCGCACAATGCTGTAGAGGTCCTGCAGTTTGGAGGACAGGAAGGCCCTGTAGGTGCCCGACAGGCCCACGGCACGAGCCTGCTGGAAGCACAGGAAGTCTGCCCCGCGGATGCCCCGCATGTTGCCAGACTGAGGCGCATTAAGGGCGATCAGGTGCAGCTGTAACAAAGGACGAGGGATTTAGAGTGGCAAATAATGTGTCCAACTGCCAAACATGGCAATTATTATTATTATTAATAATAATAATAATAATAATAATAATAATAATAATAATAAGAAGAAGAAGAAGAAGAAGAAGAAGAAGAAGAAGAAGAAGAAGAAGAAGAACAGTTTTACACTAAACAAGTATATTTACATACAAGAAATCACCTGCTGCTTTATATTTTGGAAAAGCACTGCTCATAAGCCTGCTAATGTCTATGAACTGTCTATGTGACAGCGCTAGTGTAAATGTCCAGGTGTCTGGAGGGCTTACCCCTGGGCCTGACGCGTCCACAGGTCTGGCAGGCTGGGGCTCAGGTGCGATAGGCCTGCGGACAGGAGTGACAGGGGGCCTGATCTCTGGCTGGGTGGGTTGTCTGTGGTCGGGCTGGGGAGGGTATCTCGGGTCAGACTGCGAGGGGTTTCTGTGCTCCGGATTCGAAGGATATCTGGGATCGGGCTGAGATGGGTAGTGAGGCTCGGGGCGCGTCTCTGGCTCCGGCTCCCTCCTGGGCACGTCGGCAGGCTGGTGGGGTGGTGGCTGGATGGGTCTGGTGACGCTGCCAGCTCCGTGGTCCGGGTAGTGGATGACTGGGGGAGGCTGGACAGCCGCTACCTCATTGTCCTGAAGGTGGGGCAAGAAATCCAATCACAGAGTTTGACTTGTGCAAGACATGGAGTAGTAAGACATCTTTGTGACTCTTATACTGTAATGGTTTTTCAAGGCTTTGGCCTTCATCAAAAAAAGAGGCTTCACAAATCAAAACGTCTGTCAAATATTGCTGCTTTGCTGTCAAAAATATCAGGGCACAGGCCTCATGCAGTGATTTAGTATGATCATTTATGCAGATGACTTCAGATGTCTTTCCACTCCCTAAGGGGAACTGGATGATCAACAAAATGTCTTAAATTCCTGCCACGCACACACAAAAAAACCCCACAGCTTTGTGATAAATCAAAATGGATGAATAAGTACAGGTGTCTATGGATATTAAAAGAAATGCATTATGAGTAGTAAATATGTAAGATTATAACAATGAAACTATACAGTATGTCTATATGTCTTTCTTGATACATGAGATGTGAAAACTTACCAGGCCAGAATAGAATGATAAATAATCTCCAAGCTGAAAAAGAAAGACCACATATGTTCAGGTGTGTTAAAGACAAACACATTAAACATTATCTAAACTCACAGTAGACTCATGGTTGAAGCCTAGTGAAAACTAGTGAAAACTCTACCTGAATTTGCCGGATGCCTTCTCTGACCCTGATGTAGAGACTGTTCTTCTCCATGTCAAAGATGAGGGTGCCCTCTGGGTATCTTCTTGCAGTGTTCACCACCTCATATGACCTTTGAACGGTGACCTGAGGAAGAGGGCATTCATTTGTGATGAACCATCCATGTGCATGCAAACTGGATCTACACAGGTGAGTTCCACTTACACTTACAGTACTGTACTCACAGAAAGCCTGGTGCTGTGAGTAAGTGAAGGCCTGGTGCATAGTAAGCTGGGTATATGTTCTACTCTCTGGAGTCAGGCTCTTGTGTATGTATTGAGGCTAGCCATAGACTACAATGTTTGTACTATGAAGATGAGTTGAAGTGTGCGGTTGTCTTTTGGTCCATGACTGGATTTCTAGTAATCCACGTAATGGAAACAGGCCAAAAATTATGACTATGTTCTTAACTCTTGTGAGGATTAAACTGACTATCTATGATCTCCAGAAACATGTGCTGCTGACTTTGCTTCCACATCACAAGACTAAGGTATAAGTCTTGTACTTGGTTGTTCAAGGTCACAGTCTCTAACCTCCAGATGAACAAGTGAAATGAAAACTCACAGCAGATGACTGTCCAGGGTGTCCAGGTGGGCCGGGAGGACCAGGAGGTCCAGGAATACTGAGGTCTGCGACACACAAGGAAAAGAGGTGTAAGCAAACAGGTCTGTGAGGATGGGCAGCAGCACAGATGTTCAGCTGAGGAGCATAACATTATTAACAAAACAAAAAAAATGCTTTCTGCATTGAGATGGGAACAGACTTCTAGATTTAGTCAGTCAACTGAGATTAGAAACAGATTGAACAGGCCAAACCTACAAACTGAGTCTGGTATGATTGCGAGTCAATTATGAGCTCAAACCTCAAACACTCGAGTTGTTGCTTTTTAATGTCCTTAGAGACCATAGTGACAATAGAAAAGACGGGTCATGATCAAACATGTTTGAGTCAGTCAGAATTACCCCAACAATCACAGAGAATCACAATGCTTCAAATCTGTTACCCAAAAACACGTAACGACTGCAGCCGTGTCTGAATACTGCAACTACAGTTGATTACCTACAATAGGACCACTTAAGACTGTCCTGGAGGTCCATCATATGATTTGTTCATGAATTTCAGCCATCCACATGCATGGCTCATGTCATGGTTCTAATGATCATACAGTGAATTTGTTATCTATCATTTTGAATGAGTCATTTCAGCTCATCATGGGTCATAATGAGCAATGACAAGTTTGCTGATGACAACCAAGTAAACAGTGGACTTACTGGGCCTATAAGCTCCGGGGAGAGCTCCTGGGGGTCCAGGTGGTCCGGGGGGGCCTGGTGTCCCAGGACGACCATCGTAGCCAACTCCTGGGGGCCCAGGTGGGCCCTGTGGTCCTGGAGGTCCTCGGATAGACTCTCCCTTTGGCCCCTAGATAGCAAGGAGGCATTTCTAAGCATTGCTTATAGAGCAATTACAAAATATAGGCGAGTAAGTGGACAGCTGCCATTAAGTTACATGGCAATTACTCTTCTCATAGAGTCCATGACACAGTGGTGCTCAATCCATAATCATAGCCGTCCACGAACATGTGAATCAAACCATGTTTGAAAGTCGTTCATTTTTAATGAGCTCAGATGTACTGTATAATTCTGTGTGTATTATTGACCAAACTGGCTGTATCTGTAGTGGCTCTTACTGGAAGTCCAGGGGTCCCTGGAGGCCCTTGGCTGCCTCCGTAACGGGGATCATAGTAGCCTCCGCCTGGCTCCCCTTTCTCCCCCTTCAGGCCAGTGTCTCCCTGCTCTCCTTTCAGCTTCTGGAGGGGCAAATATTTACTGTTAGCTCCTCACATAATAGCAAGTTACAAGTTATAATAACGCACACATTATTCATATTAATCAACTTCACTTGCTTACCCCAATAATTGATAGATAGTCAATGTCATAGCTAGAGCCTGCAAAACAAATTCAGATTTAGACAGATGTCATGGTAGTACTGTACATCTTAAAAGA
Organism: Sardinella tawilis; assembly: GCA_030264315.1. NCBI lineage: Eukaryota > Metazoa > Chordata > Actinopteri > Clupeiformes > Clupeidae > Sardinella > Sardinella tawilis. The sequence goes on along the minus strand of JASCQY010000071.1, from coordinate 8,129,111 downwards.
TGAAATTCTTCTTTGCGTCAAAAATAAAATACTAAAATGTGTGTTAGTATTCGTCACATAGGGTTTACATATATAAAATAGGATTTACATACATTATGTCTATGGAAAGATGACGATAGCATGGTTAGTGAAACAGAAACCATTACAGAGTAATATTATGCATATGGCTCTAACTATTATGACTATATAACTGAGATGACTATATGTCTAAATAATTATTCATTTGCAAACATTTACTGTCAAAAGTCACAGTAGTATCTAGGAAGTCTAAGGTGAATGGCGTACCTGGAGTTCCAGGAATTCCAGGATCACCACGATCACCTTTCTCTCCTTTGGATGCTGAAACAATAAAAAGAATGTCAAAGTTTTCGGCATGAAATGGTAGCATTGTGGAATGATGGCATTATGAATTGCTCAAGACAACTCATGAGAACTCCTCATAGCTATTCAAATATCTCACCTGGGTAGTTTGATCCATCATATCTCTGAAACAACCAAGTGTCTTAGTTAGGATTTCATCAACTTATTCAGACAATAGATATTCCGTACCCATTTATGATTTATTAGCATCTATTGATTAGCTTGTGTGATGCTGTGTGCTACCATACTTACATTAAACCTGTCCAGAGACACAGCGGTACCAGGGGGGCCGGGGGGGCCAGGGGGACCAGGGGGACCCTTGAAATACATGAACCCAGTAAGTATGAAGGTGTGGACATGCTGGTTGCAATCTCAAAGTTGCTGTAGATATAGCTAGAGAAACTTGAAGCACTGATAGCAATTTTGTCCATCTGGAGAGGAGCCAACTGTAGTCCATTTCTGTTTCACCAGAACCCCAGGAACCAATCACAACTGCTTATGGGACGGACTTCTCACACCCCTAGAAAGGTGTCTGCACTGTCTATCACTGGATTTCCATCCAATGTTATTCGCTTTTCATATTCGCATAGAATTAATACGGTTCACGACTATGCGACTGCATGTGTTTCCATCAACTATGTAATGCGAATAAGAAATGAACGTTATCACGCTAATCAAGTGACGTGTTCTGACCAGCTGTGGAATTAACGTCAACGGACAGAGAAGCGGTTAATGCGAATATTCACGAATTAAACTGTTTCCATCAAATTAATTTGCATTTACCTTAGTGGCATCAAAAGTTAAACCATCTCCCTAGAGCGAATTGAATTTATATTCGCATTAAGGGACTGATGCGACTTTGCAGGTGTTTCCATCAAGGACTTCTCATTCACCTAACTTAAATGCGCATTTACAAGTTGGATGGAAACCCGTCTCATGGTTCAATGTGTGCATTTTCCTCAAAAATGAGTAAACAACTGCAATTAAAACTGCAGTTTACAAGAAAGATGCATTTTCTGGACATTTTCAAAATGTTTATAAAAGTTGCTTCTTAATGCTTTTGCTTCACTTTGAATGTCCTGCTGGGATGCCAATCTCTCATCTCAAGACCCAATCTCTCCTCTCAATCCCGACTGGTGGAGAGTCTGGTTTTACCCAAGCTAAGTGTGATCCATAAGTGTGATCCATAAGGTAAATTCCTCCACAGTTGACACCACCAGCTCATGACAGTCACCAATAAAGTCGACTTTGCCAGTTAAATAAACACATCAGGATCTAGTCATTCTAAGTACTGTATACAGTGTAGCATACTTACAGGGTAGCCGTATCCAGAGCCTGAGCCTGGGTCACCTTTCTCTCCTTTGTAGCCATTAACACCTGGGCGACCCTGAAGACAACGATAAATGGATGACATATGATGACTAATTTCACTAAGATATCTTGCTGAAGCATAAGTCTGCTTTAAAAAGGACATAAAAAGGAAAAGTCTACATGTCTAAAAAGAAAGTGTCCTTTTCTTTTACTTACTGGTCTTCCAGGGAAACCAATTTCACCTTTTGGCCCTTCTGGACCGTAGGGCCCCTAATATGACAACAAACAGAAGCGTTACCAAGATGTACTGTATTCATACTGTATATGCATCAAATAACAAGCTTATTTATCTAGTGTGCTTCACTGAGCAACGTAACTCAATATTTGCTTTCAGGGACATTTAATACAGTAGCTACATCCCCAATGACTTCTGTGTACCATCTCTCTCTTGCTAATATATCATGGTTAATATTTCATGCTTACGGGTGGCCCAACTGGTCCAGGCGGTCCCAAATCTCCCTGTAGAAAGACATGATATATGTATATTATTGCTCTGCACAGCTAAAGGATGGCATAATGATATAATTATTAACAAACCCTTCACTGATGCTAGGTGATATGGAGTCTGCATTAGCAATATATTCTCCAGCATATAGAGCAGCTACTGGGTTCACCTTCTGTCCACCTGAGCCCGAGTAGTAAATGGCATTGCCATCAGGCCCGATGACTGCGCCAGGTTCTCCTTTTTCGCCCTGGGAAGTGAAATGAAAAGTACTTAGAGAGCATGATGCATTTCAGCATCGTGAGCATGAGAGAAACAGGCTTTTTAATCTATGCTCAGTCATCAAATTCCTATCCATGTCTCTGACCTTGATTGCAACTCCTGGCAGGCCTGGGTCACCTCGATCCCCCTTTGGTCCCATCGGGCCCTTTACAAAAAGACATAAAAATCAAGGAAGGAAACAAGACATGTCTGGTCTGAACATCTGTTTAGTCTCTTGCAAGAGTATGTTACAAAGCCATGCGATTAGGGATGGATAGTCCAAGCTGAAAAAGGACCAGTCGTCCTGTCCAATGTTTGCTTTTAAGGCCAGCTGTCTGTGCCACTGATTGAGTTGACAAACATTGGACAGCATGACTGAAGAGCCTAATCAGACTGTCAGACTGGGAGATGCACCCGTTTGTCAGCTGAGAGCACAGAGAGAGGAGATGCACTGTCACACTTACAGGGAATCCGGCTTGACCCTGCAGTCCAGGATTACCCTGAGAAAGGCACAACACAACACAGCACACACATAAAGATACACAGCCTTCAGGCATTACCAATCCATCTCTGTTAGTTGTGTTAGGAGCGATCCAGAGATTATGAATGTCATGCATTGCAAAGCTCTGCTTTCTACAGTGATGAAGTCCTTACATTGCTAAACATTTCTTAACTTGGCAATTTTCTGTGCATTTGAATAGGCACTGAAATTACTTTTCAATTCACTGAACTCTAGATGAAATCATTGTTCTTTATAATAAATGTAAACAAATGGTCTTTGACAGACACACCTTTGAGTCATCACTGTCTTAATGATTAATAACTTTAGTAATGAAGTTTAATGACTTAGTCAAGGTCATGCTCTTCTGTGGGATATTAACGCTGGTGGCCTGGGCACTCCAGTGCCCATATCCCATGACACAGCACCCACTCTCTGGGGTATGGTAGTGTAATTAAAATGGGGAATAACGTCCGTGCAGATATGGTCAAGGGCAGCTGTTGCATAACAGTTTTTTTATTATGAACACACTTTTATGTAGTTATTATTAATATACTTTTATGTAGTTATTATTAATACACTTTTATGTAGTTTCCTTTTGGCTCATTTTGAAATGGCCAAACAGAAACACATTATTATAAGAACAGAAGGAAAGCACATGATTTTTCAATGGCTGGATATTTACCTGAGGTCCTTGGATGCCCACTCCATCATACTGTTGGGGCAAAAAGAGTAAATCAATCAGTGCAACTTTACTCTGGCGGTGCAGTGGCTAGTTGATTTGCTGTCAGCCATAAATCTGTATGCACTGACACAGCATGCATTGATAAACAAGCCAGGGCTCTGAAGGGGAGAAAGCAAAACAAACATACACTTCCACCAGAGAAGTAGCCACTCTGCCCTGGAGGTCCAGGAGGGCCCGGTGGTCCAGGAATCCCCACGCCATCTCTCCCAGACTCGCCCTGGCGGAAGACAAACCAGCAGAGGGGTCGTTAAGACCAGGGAAGGCTGGGAAGGCCTGACGGTGCTAGATCAACGCTAAGCATTTCATGCACTTAAACAGGTACAGTACTGGTGATTAATAATTAGAAAATGAATGTAGACCATCACTGTTTCTCAAAGTCGAGGATGCTTCCTTGGTAGCACACTGGCCTCAGAAGCCGCGCACTAGGAAGACGAG
>JASCQY010000071.1:8081491-8091525 GCA_030264315.1 Sardinella tawilis | reverse complement strand
TCCTTGATGTCACCCCTTTTTCCACAAGAATGTGGCCCTGACATGCAATTTAAGGTCAGTAGCTCCTGGCAATGAATGAGGCCAAGAGAGAGGCCTCTCCAGGTCTTTTGCTGCTAGCGGTGGTGCTACTGGTGCTAGTGGTGGTGGTGCTAGCTAGTGGTGCTAGCGATGCTGCTAATGGTGATGCTAGTGGTGGTGCTAGCGGGGCTGCTAGTGGTGCTGCTGCTAGTGGTGCTAGCGGTGGTGCTTGTGGTGCTAGAGGTGCTGCTAGTGGTGGTGCTAGCGGTGCTGCTGCTAGTGGTGCTAGCAGTGGTGCTAGTGGTGCTGCTGCTAGTGGTGCTAGCAGTGATGCTAACGGTGGTGCTAGCGGTGCAGCTAGCGGTGCTGCTAGTGGTGGTGATGCTGCATACTCAGTGGAGCATGTCTGGGCGCGTGGCGCAGTGAGTGACGGCACAGCTCCTCCTCCAGGGTCACTAGGGCCACGCCGACAGAGAAGAGCAGTATATGTGTGTGTGTGTGTGTGCCTGTGTGTGTGCCTGTGTGTGTGTGTGTGTGTGAGTGTGTGAGACCGGCAGAAAACGGAAAGACCTCTGAGAAGACATGACAGGTAGAGTAGCCTACTGTACGTGTCTAGGCGGCACCGCTGGCGCATCACAGAGAATCAGAGGGGATTCTCTCTCCCCCCTCTCTCTTTCAGTCTCTCTGTTTCTCTCTCACTGACAAATGTCTTTCAAGCCTCAGTCAAGATAAACACATCCACGTCCTCCTGTAGAGACAGCCTCAGCTCCAGCCCCAGCTCGTGTGAATGCGAAGGAGCAGCAGGCTCAGCCCAGAGGGTCCACAGCAGGCAAGCTCCAGCAGCTCCCCCTCGCCGGGGAACATTCCTCCATAATACCCCAAGATGGTGGCGAGACAACATACAGCTGTGTATGTTGTCTGTGCACACACACGTACACACACTGCGAAGGTGGTGCAACATTGTGGTGTGCCGAGCAATTATGGCGGACCTCTATCATCCGTGATCTTCAGGAGGAACCACAAGGAAAGCCTACAGGCTGAAGGAGAAAACTAATCATCTCTTAAATCATGGGATGGAGACTACTTAATAGAATATTTCCTTTGTGTCTCATTCAGGGACACCTAGCATTTACAAAACACTTGATTTTGCAATGCAAACATGAACACCCGGCCACAAAGAAACACACACACACAAATACACACACACACACACACACATGCATCAATGCTTTTTTAAAAAGTGCTCACTGAACCGTTCTCTCTAGCCTTCCATGCTGACCTAGACAGTCCTTAAGCAAGCCATGAGGAACACGACCATGTCCACAGTGGCCACTGGAGCAGCACAGAGGGCCTTAGAGCAGGCTGGTATTGGCTATGTGGCGCCCTCTGCTGTTAACAACAAGTTCTGCATGTGTGTTATGAATCTAAGAGGCTGTGCACTTTGTGTCTCTCTTCTTATGAATGAAACAAAGGGTCCTAGACAGTTGCGCTGCAACTGCAATTCAAAGTCTGTGTTGTTATTGCAATTGTTATTAAATCATTTAAAACCGATGTATCTGCCGTCACCCACAAATATGGATCAGCAATCGCTGACTGATAAAATGATGACTGCTGTCCACAGTGTCTCCAACCTCCAGTGTCCAGCAGAGGGTGTAGACCTGCAACTTAGAGTCAAATCCAGCATGTCCAAAATCCCAACACACCTTGTCCTGTGCTCGGAATCTGCTTCCCATTATCAAACTCCACAGTTTGTGTCTTTTAAGGAGAATCTGATGCCTGCCCTTTTAAGGACATTGACTTTCATGAGAGTAAACTTGGACCCAAATGAGAGTCTGGAAAGCCTTAAAGCACCTTGGTCCACGCAGGATGGTGGTGTGTGTGTGTGTACGTGTTAAGAAGGACCCCCCATTTTTTGGCTGCTGACCCAGATATGGAGATTATCTCGCCTCGCGCTCCAATGCTGTACTTTTCCACTGGAATAAATAAGATTGTGATCAAAACTTCCACACACAGGAAATGAGTGCAAACACTCACACAGCATGCGCACAGCCGGCCAACAAAGACACACCTGTGCAAACACATGCAGAAAGCGCACACACACACACACACACACACACACACACAGACACACACATACACACACACACACACACACACACACACAGACAGAGACACACACTGACAGACACAGATACACATACAAATGCACCCACACACACCCACACACACACACATAAACCGGTGCACACACGCGCACACAGACACACAGATGCAGGCTGTTAATAAGGCCTGTCAGCATATGACTGCATTCACAAACGCCTCTGTCGGGAAACGTGTGATCACGCAGGAGCTCCGGCCGCAGTGGAAAACAGATGAGCACAAAGCAGCCTCACCAACGGTAACGGATACACACACACACACGCACACACACACACACACACTGATGTAACACTCCAGCATCTGCCAGAGAGGAGGTGATACCACCACCACCACCACTGCCACCATCGTTTATCTAAACCTCCTATCTCTGGCTGACGCATGGGTAGGCTCCCAACAACATGTAATTACACTGGTGTGGTTTCCCATACAATGTAGTGTACACAGATGCGGCCCACTCCTGCGGTGTTTACGGTGGAAGCCTGAGATAGTACTGTACAGTAAGAGCCGCCAAACCAGGAGAACCTGGATGCAAAACAGCCGTCTGTCGAAGCGAAGCCTCCCAAAGCTGCTGCCATGTGGTTTTAATCCCAGTGCTTCCTCATTGTGTGAAGTCTGTGGCCTCAAAAAGTCATAATTAGGGAGTCAAGATCAGGCAGCTAAATCTCCTGTAAGGAGTGCGGTTCATACTTGCCTAATAAAGTATGAACAAAGAAAAAGTGGGGGCCCTAGGATCCATGCAGGGGGACCTACTGTGTTGCTAAAACACACCCTCACCACCAGGGGGCGATGCACACGGAGCCAGGCAAGGGGGGCTGGTGGTATTGGTGGTGGTGCGGGGAGGGGGTGCCTGAGGTGGCGTATTGTGTTCAAGAGAGAGATGTGGTGTGAGAGAAAGAGAGAGAGAGAGAGAGAGAGAGAGAGAGAGAGAGAGAGAGAGAGAGAGAGATTAGGGCACAGCGGTCATTGTGACCTCATTAGAGGGTTGAAGCTCTTCTGGGATGCTATCATTAGCGGTGCTCAAGAGCTTTGGCTTGGGGAGAGGGTCTCTCGGGAGGGGGGGGGGGGGGTGTTCGTCTCAGACGAAAGGGACCAAGGCAAGCACACGTTGTCAAGGGGGAATTAGACATCCCTTGCTCCCTTGTCAACAGCGGGCCTCTGTGCCGAGGCCCTGGGTCAGACTAATTATTTACCCGCGGCCCTGGAGACCTTAGAGCTGCCCCACCTGAAATCCAGACGTGGAGCTCGTCAAGGACCTGGGTGTGGCTGTGTGGAGGTATGGGGCCGTGAGAAGGCCACCGAATCCAAAGGTCCTGGTGTTGTGGGGGCGTGGGTGTGGGTTGGGGCACGTGGATTCCAGAGCAACTACATGTTTACTGAGACTCCACTGAAGGCTTTCTCAATCTGAGATTAGAAGGGAGATTAAGTAAACAAGCATAACCAAGGGGAAAACCAGTGTCATGGTGTTTACAAATATGCCACGAAATGTGTGGTCAGCGATAGCTGAAAGAGGGCTTATAGCTCCATTTGGGCCACATCAGAGCACTGAATCACACACCCGCACCCACACTCACACCAACCAACACACACACACACACATACACACACGCACATACACAGATTGATCTGAAAACACGAGCATACCAAAGACCCCCAGTCACAACCTCTACACTGGGTTGATCGATGCAGTGAAAGTCCTCGAAAGTCTGGCATTCTTGCACATCCAAGCACTAGTGGCCTCACCGCCACTACACCCCTCATGACAAAAAAGGGTCACACTGACCTCTGGCACAGAAATCCACACCTGTCACCGCGACGCAAGCTGTCTTTATAGCACCCATCAATCTGCCCTCTGAAAGACAAACCCTCCACCATTTTAAAGCTCTATTGAAAAGGCTGCAAAGAAGGGTGTGGGGGGGGGGGCTGCAGACAGCAGCTGCTTGGATGGGGACCGCGGTGCTTTGAAGGACTTTGTTTTGCAAGTGTGTGTGTCTGAGTGTGTGTGTGTGTGAGTGTGGTGAGTTGGGGGGGGGGGTTGATTTGAGGGGACTGATCTGCAATTTTTTTGAACGGCCCGTTGTCGTAGCATTGGAGGAGGACCAAGCTGTGTGTCCTGGGAAGACTGAGTTCATGGAGACTGAAAGGGTTGAGGAAGGGAGATGTGACACCCCACTCAGGTCAAAGTTCGTTCCTCTGCTTCCCAGAAATAAAAACAAAAACACTAAAAGCATGTCCTTGACTTGAAAACCCTACTGATTGAAGCAGGATGCTCTAATACAGCAGCAACGGTGGTGGGACGGTCCTTTGTCTGGAGCTACAGTAATTCCTGCAAACACCACATCCTGAGAGTCTGTCCTAAACAAGTCTCTGTGGCAGAGCCCAGGACATAATGGGCCTTTGTGTTGACTGACACTCACAAGCTGCTCAAGCTGAGTAGGCAGGGGAAGGACAGGACAGGCCAGGCACCCAGGGCCCAGGGCCTCTGCATGAAGGGATCGGTCATCATCATCATCATCATCATCACTGTTGAAGTGAGGACACCAGAGGAAGGAGGAAGAGGCCAAAATGACAGGTTGTCAAGGTACAGCGTGCAAGTGACAGAATGTGAGAGAGAGAGAGAGAGAGAGAGAGAGAGAGAGAGGTGCCGGGACACCAGAGCTGTCAACTGTCCTTCATTCTCGGCTCACAAGCCGTGGCGCAAGGGGATCCGGAAGTCGGATCACGCAGGTGTGGACGTCTGGGATTAACATCTGGATGAGAGAGGGGGCTGCGTCTCACACAGACACACAACTAAGGACCAGTTTCAGTGAGCGGAAAAAGAGACTGACTGCCGCCCTAATTTCAGCTTTGACAAGGCTGTTGTCTTGGCTCATCCCTATCACTTAGTGGCCCAGTCAGAGCTGACAATGTGATTGGCCCCCAAAGGGGATTCTACCCTTCCCCGGTGTTTACTTTTCAAATCATCTGTTTCCTTTACATGCAGGCATCCACGGCGGTGGGGGAATGTATGTGTGTGAAACCTTTGACTTAAAACAACATAAAGAGGGCCCTGAACAAGAGCACCGGAAAAAGTCTTGGGGTTATGTATTATGTATGGAACAAAGACACGGCACAAGAATCCATCAAACGGGTGAAGAGATGGAAGATGGGGATAGCCACAGGCGGGGAGTGACTGGCCTCTCTGTGTCCGACCTCCACATGTTCGTAAGAGTCACTTCATAAAGATCTCCTATGATCCATTCATTTTGTCTGTATCTCTGGCAGCATCTGTCAACAGCCTGTCAACAATCCTACAGCCTGCTGTCACCAACCTCACAGCCCCCTTCCTCTGCAAATTTATCTATCCCCCTCTCTCTCTCTCTCTCTCTCTCTCTCTTTCTTTCTCTTTCTCTCTCTCTCTCTCTCTCTCTCTCTCTCTCTCTCTCTCGCCATACCTTTGCTCCAAGTAGTAATTCATAATCATACCAAAAGTAAAAGCTGAAACTTTTAGGTGCGCCACATTCACTAATGTCATTAAGGTCCTGAATGTGTAGCCTTGACATACGTTTGGCGTGGCATTAAGCCACATGAACAGCCCTGTTTCATACTGTTCTATTCTCCCCAGTGTTCGAATTTAACCCCGAACCCGTCCGCCCCCACCTCCCCACCTCCGTCCTGCCAGACCACCTCTGTCAACATTCGAGCACCGCTTTCTGCCATGCCCCGCTTTAAGCTTTTAATCTTTGCGAAAGAGCCGTGCGTGTTGTGACCGCTTCGTCGGGAGACAGGAGGGGGGCTGCTTGGCACCTACACGGGTCCCACATGACTGGGCCCACATGGCAGCGTGCAGAGATACATTGTTCCGCCTATATTTACACGCTTCCCCACATTGTTAGGGCTTGAGCACTGTGTAGTTGTGACGGCAAAACACCCCTCTCACCTTTGATGTGAAGCGCTTCTTTGTGTCAACCCTAATCGGTCTTCCTAAAAAACGTGTCTAATTACTTTGCTTCACTTCCCGACCTTGTGATGTTGTGACCTGTGTCTACCCTCATCATTTGCCTTTGAGCTCGGGCAAAAGACTAGACTCCACCATACAGTACATCTGAACTCTTTTGTTAATCACAGATCACAGCCAAGAACCTTTAAAGTGTGAAGTGCTGTCAACTCCAGGCTTTGGAAAGAAGTAGAGGCTTTTCGTCACCTGAGGATCCTGCATCCAATGTGCTGTGATGCGATTTGGAAAGATTGGGAACATCACTTTTGCACAATTAAGCTTGTCTCATTACCTGTCCAATTTTCCATGACTCATTTGCTGGAGCGCCTGTCTGACTGAAGCCATAAACTAACTCTCTCTCTCTCTCTCTCTCTCTCTCTCTCTCTCTTTCTCTCTCTCTCTCTCTGTATTTCTCTTTCTCTCTCTCCATCGAGGACAGATCTGACAATCTGCCACACATACCAGCAGCATATTTTTGTCATTGGGCATTTGTTACAGCCCAAAACATACTATATCTCTCACATCTATCCAAATGAAAACCCTCTGGAGAAGAAACAAAACAAAAGCAAATGCAAAAAGGTTGAGGGGTTGAAATAACCAAAGACAGGCTTTGGACTTCAAAGAGGCTTTGGAAATGTCATGCATCCACAACTCGTTGTTAACTGAGCACAATTAGAAACAACTTGATGTGACCTCTGCCAAAACTAATTAAGTGAGACAAAGCATGGCTGGAGAGTGGAGCTACAGGCAACAAGGTGAATCACCAGACTGTCTGGGGGTTTCACCGAACCTGTGCTAACACGAGGGGAACTCCAGCACCACGGCTGTTTATACATGCCAGGCTCACATACTCAGCTTGTGCGAACACAAACATTTATACTTTATCCAAGAAGGGTTTACTCTGAGGTTATCTTAGACCGGACTCAATGTTACACTACAGAACATCCATACAAATAAAGGATGCATAGAGCTATTATAAAGAGACTTATAACAGACCATAAAGGCCTGCCCACGCTCAAAGACCTAGAGTTCCTATCCAAGCCCTCATCTAATTCCCCCCAGTCACAGACATGTTCCGCCCATGCACCATCTGTGTGTACCACAGTTCTCTCTCTCTCTCTCTCTCTCTCTCTCTCTCTCTCTCTCTCTCTCTCTCTCTCTCTCTCCCTCTGCCTCACATGCTTGTGACTAAGAGTGTGTGTTTTCAGTGTATAAGACTCTGGGTCATTACAGCTGCCACACAGGCAATTTCTGCACTCTTAATCCTGAAACGAGACTTCACAGTCACCCCCTTTTAACATCAAGCACCCACCAGCACCACCGCACCCCGGTGCATTGTTCTGCACCCCTGCCAATGAAAGGGAGTCATTTCCAGTAGCTTTACCGCACGTCCAAAGCCCCTTAAACTGCTTGAACCAGTCTGCCAGACAACCCCTGACTCTGTGATTAGCGCCTGTGCATTCTGAATCCGCTCGACCGCTAGGAGTTTTTTTTTTTTCTTTCCCTTTTCCATCCGTTCCTTTTCTATTAATTGCTGGGGAGGGGTGAAGCTGTGCTAATGAGCCTGCGTGTTGGTCGACGGCCAAACGGGCGAAAAATCTCTCCTGACTCGTTACTGCATTTATGTAGCTCTGGAGCACCCGGTGTCCAAGGACATGAACTCAGGAGTGTGGATATTTTCACTGGCCCATGGCAATAATGAAACGAGGCTGACAGGGGCAAAGCAACACACAGCCCAGCACTTCCAATCCAGGCTTGGGATTGGGCTTGGGTTTGGCCTCTCTCAAGACACTACAGGAGAGGGGGTAAGGGTGGGGTTGGAGTTGGTGACAGGGTATTGAGGAGAGGGAGGGAGAGAGGGAAGGAGGGAGGAGGAAAGAGCGGGAGGAGAGGGGAGGGGAGGCGGATTAGTCAAGATGGCTGACCCGCCCCAATGTCACCTGACCCCTGAGGTCCAGCTGTCTGCCACCCCACGCAGTGAGTCACTTTCCCTGGGGAATGAGCCTGACTCAGACATGCGTGCAATTGAGGCCTCCAAACATCCCCAGCATCAAAATATATTCCCTCCACTCTGTCAGAAGTGCTACACAGACCAACTTTTTTAGATTTAAAGTGTTGTTTTCCTTCTCTTTTTTCTCCCCAAAACTAGAAGAGCTTGCCTGGTTTTCCTGAGCGTGCCCCGGGGGACGGAGATGAGGAGTGAAAAGAGGAGAGGAAATGCTGTGGTTTTGATGATGGCTCATCCATTCCCCATCAGCAGAACCGTGAGCAGCACAATGTGCTTGTTTATCAAGCCGAGCTTGTGAGAGTGCATGGGACTAACAACCACGCTCAGATGCGGAGGGCCTGACTCAAAACTACAGCCTCCTGATGAGTCACCCAGAGGAGGCCGACAGCATCCCACAGAGATCCTGTCGAAATCGGAGTGAGAGCACGGAATGGGAAAACCATTGATGCGAACCCTTTCACAGAATAATTCCTGAAGAAAACCCCAGAATTCCCAGCAAGAAAGCATAGACAGCTGCCTCAGAGAGCAGGGACTGTGATTCCTACAAGTCCTCATTGTGCTGCAACCATCACTGAATGAAATCAATTCATTCATTTCAATCCTTTCAAGGCTCACTAATGCAAAGCGGTGATGGTGGTGCACCAGTGATGCTTTGGGGAAATGCAGAACAATGAACAGAGGAGGAAGGAGAGAACTAAGGTCCAGGACAGGAGACAATTTGAGGAGAGACCTTTTCTACCCCCTGTCCTCCTTTGACACTCTCCCTCTTCCTTTCTTTCTTTTCTTTCTTTCTTTCTCTCTGTCTTTCTTTCCCTCCTCGTATCCAAACCCCGAAAGCACCCCCCTGAAGGGAATACATTCCAACTTAATTATCCTGCTGGAACAAAAGACCCTCTCTCAGAAAAAAAAGAAGAAGAGAGAAAGAAAAAGAATTCCAATCATGTTGATTCAAGCTTGGCATTACCCCACTGGCATATATGAATGTCCACACAAAAATGACCCAAATGAAACCATCTGGAGACGTCTGCCTGCCTGGCTAGTTGGTCTGAATTCTATAATATACAGATGATGTGGTCATGTATGAAATGGATGATAAATGAGTGTTTATGATTCAATTCAGTAAGCTTTGACCGAGAGGGCCACAAATAGAGGACAAAGCCCACTCTGTTTTTAATTGACATTTTACAATGGCTAAGTTCATATCGTGTAAAGAGTCTATTGATGATGGACCAGGGTGTTTTCACTTAGTCTGTCATGGCAAACACATCTGAAATTTCTCAATCATGTATTCTAAAAATGCCTTCAAGTCGACCACAAGAAAGAGTGAAAAGTGAACTGTGCATCTTTCAAGTCTTTTTCTTTCTCCGAACACGGAGAACAGCATGTGGAGAGCATGGTCAACCCATGTTGAAGGAAGCAGGAAAACATTAGTAGGGTCCTAAGCACTACATAATCAGAAAGGGAAGATGTGGATGTAAGCATCTGTCTTCAATGTACACTACTTTTGCCATTATGAACATGTGTCTCCGTGTAAAAATCGAATCGCTCAGTTCAAACAACATTCAAACAATGTTTGAAATAATAGATTCAGAAATAACAGCAATTCTTTAGGTCTATTGAGGTTTCTGCCCCATTTAAAACACACTGCCAGTAACTGAATTACTGTAGTTGTGATGTGCTGAAGCACAAAATAAATTCTTATTTTATGAGCAGGTAACTTTATTCTCAAGGAGCAAGCATACTAAGAAAAATCATTTGTGTAGGCCTAAATATGTCTGCTAAAGGACTTAATGCCATAAATGGATTCAACTGTCAATTCAATCTGAGCCAGTGTTTTAAAACTTACATGTAGGCCTACATGCACAGTCAGTGCTA
>JASCQY010000071.1:8067704-8081391 GCA_030264315.1 Sardinella tawilis | reverse complement strand
AATGGATTCAACTGTCAATTCAATCTGAGCCAGTGTTTTAAAACTTACATGTAGGCCTACATGCACAGTCAGTGCTAATGCTAACAAGCGTGTGTGGACAAAACAGACTTAAAGGTTCTCACAGGAGTATACCTCTCACCTTATAGTTGAAATGGAAGGTTTTTTGTGTTTCATGGGTTTTTTGTACAAGCAATAGAAGGTGTTGAGCATTGGAGGTTTCACATGTCTGGTTAGTTTCTATTAAACATGTGTAATCCTGATCTGGTTTATCTAAACAGTGAAAATACACCACAGCATAGGCTATAAACATGCACTGTCAACATTCACATCATTTAGAATTATGCTGTATCTAGATTTTGTAACATTCCTTTGTATAGCTTGGCTCAGTCATGGGTACCACCCTAGGTACAACAATAAACATCACAATGAACCACCAGCCAAGCCAAATGAACCACCAGCTAAATATATCAAACATACTGCACAGAACATGATACATTTCTTTGACCTAAAACCTGAATAAAAATTTTGATGCCAAAAACATCATAATCAGTTCAGCCATTGGTAATGTTTCAACACTCTACTTCTCTGTCTGTCATCGTGTGAAACCCACTCCATGCTGGCTCAGTGGTTGTGATTAGTTTCTGGGTTTTGGGTGACATGGAGATACAGTATAAATGGAAAGGTTGTCAGACAGATCTGCTAAGCAAATTCAGATTCAAGCACAGATTTGTCAGTTTCACCCAAGTAGCTCCATCATAGATCTAATGAGATGAAGTGAGTCATCTCTCATGTCTGGTGTGAGCTCCATCCCAGGTCCATGCCTATGATGCACGACAAGCAAATTAAAGCATCTCAGTAAATGCACTGTGATCATCAACACAGGGACTCTCTCTCTCTCTCTTATCTGTCTGTCTCTCTTCCTCTCTCTTTCTCTCTCTCTCTCTTGCTTGTCTTTCATCTCTTTCACTCTCTTTTTCTCCCTCTCATGCCTGCCTCTCCACCTCTGTCCCTTTCTATCTCTGTCTCTCTGTTTCGCTCTCTCTTTCTCTTTATCCTCCTGGCCTTGTCTGGTGTTGCTGAGGTGAGCTGAGACCTCTTTTGTCCAGCAGATGCATTCCTGACAGGGACTGTGCCTCTCTTAGGAGATCCCCAGCGTACACACACGGCCCCGGCAGAGCCGAGCTGAGCGGAGCTGAGCGGAGAAGAGTGGAGCAAGCACTGGCCCGGGAGGCTGACCTCAGCCTGGGCTCCAGCCACCATGCGAGCAGCCATCTAAGCCCCGCGGAGGGGTGCTCTGGCTGAATAAGCTGCAGAGATAAAGGGCCTTGGTCTACATGAGGCAAGAACGCGGGGGCCCCAAAGAGCAGGCCCTTACTACAGGTTTGGGGATGGGCGGGGAAGGGGGTGGGCGCGGTAGGGGGGGGGTTGGGTGGGTTGGTGATGCAGGCATTTTTGGCAAAGGTAGAGAGGGGGGGGGGGTACAGTAGGGGGCAAGGGGGTGTGTGATCCTCCCACACGCTTTTTTCCTCCCCTTCTCTCGGACAATGAGCCATTCATGGCAGAATAAATAAAACAAAACAACAGAGACATGGCAGCACAAGAGACAATTTGTAACAGGGACTTTCAGGGCTGTAATGTAATTGGGGCACAAAGGGACCGGAAAATGCGTTTGTGCATTTGAGGCAGTCAGCAAATTGTTTGATGCTACGACCGTCGTCGGACTTTATGTTTGCCTGATAATGAGGATTTAGGGTTAAACAAAAATGTTACAAGCCTGTCGAGCAAAAGATTTGAGAACAGCGCTTGCCGTAGATGGGTCTATTTAGAGAGGAGATTTCATGGGCCTGAGTGAAAACAAGTCCAAATAAACAGCCGTAAACCACTTGTGTTGTCTCAAGGGGACTTAAATGATGTGAATGTGACGTGAATAATAACTTGGACTAAACAAAAGATTATACTGCATCTTATTTCTCAAAGAATCTTCCTTATTGGACAGAGTTTGTTTGAAGTAAAATGTCAACTTGTGTAGTCTAATTGAGTTGTGTGGAATTTTTGGTCCTGAAAGATGGGGTTTTAAAAGGTTAATATTTTTTGTAGATTTGCTTTGCCTTGGTTTAAAAAAAAAAAAAAGAGTACTCATTATTTTTTAAACATCCAGACGAAACATTATGCGGACCATAAAACATTAGTAAGTGATGTCATCAAAACAATGTTATGTTAACTTGCAATAGCCTACTGTTAAAGTCATGTAAAAGTTTGTAAAAGTAAAGAAGAACTTTTGTAAGCCTGGATAGACTTCCTCCCATATCTCCAACAGTAGCCTACACTACGATAGGTTGAGACAAAATCATAAATATCAACCATGTTTGACAAAAACATCTGCTAGCTACAATAGCTTTAAACAGCCTTCTTGTCATAAGTTAAATGCATTTCAATGTGAATATCTGTGCCTCTTCAAACACCAAGGTTCTCTTTTGACTGACACAAAAGAGGCAATACCATGAGAAAACATTGAGCAACAACTAAGCAACTAAGCAACCCTGTTGACATCTCATCTTTAACACCTTGGGAGATATTTGGACAATAGAAATCTGAGAACAGTTTTAAACCTAAATCTTGTTTTTATGTGGTTGTCTGACAGAAACTAAGGACATACTAAACACGTTTTCACCTTTTTTCAGAATATTTTCTTTTCTTGGCACAGCATTTCACAATACCATCAACTATAAAGTTCATTAAACGTTTTAGTAGTAATATCACAGAGATTGACATTTACACTGACATTTTCCAGAATGTCAGAACAAATAAGCCATGAACAGAAGTGAACTCCTAATTCATTACAGTTGACTTTGTCAGAGATGCTGGACAATCTGTCAGACGCTAGTTAGTGTTATGGCTTGAAGGTCCTGTTAATAAGCAAGCTCTGTAAATGCCCACAGTGCCATTTAGCACAAGATCAGATGGATTAAATAACATTCTGTAACCCAATAGTGCTGCTTGAGTGGGCAGACTGGCAGACGGAATGCATGGCAGGAATGTGGGAGGGGTCAGGTACACCTGATGGGTCATGGCAGCTCCCTGCTTGAAGGGTCTCTTGTTCCACACACACACACACACACACGCACGCACACACACACACACACACACACATGCGCACACGCAAACACACACACATAGATCAACTCCCAAATCTCACCCTAGCTAAAAGTCCATTTCCCACCTCAAGTGCCTCTTTTACCAAAAAAAAAACCCTCCCTCTGTTAATCTCCACCAAAAGGACCAGCCTCTGCTGAGTTTATTAAGGAATAATTTGTTGCCAGTGTACTTTTCACCTCATTGTGAATTACCAGCGATCTATAAAACGTCTGGCAGGCGGCCAAACCGCCCATGACTCCTTGGGAGACTCTTCAACCTTTGTGATCCCTAAGCTGTGGACACTAGCTGCCTTAGAGAGAACAGACAGAAAGAGAGAGACAGAGAGAGGGAGGAGAGGAGGGAGAGAAAGAATGGGAGAGGGAGAGTGGGAGAGAAAGAATGAGAGAGAGAGAGAGAGAGAGAGAGACAGAGGGAGGGAGGAGGCAGCTTTCCCTTAGGCCATGCATTCTACCCAGCACAAACATAAAGCTTTACTATTGTTACTGCTGCCAGTGTAATGTCAAAAACACACATCGCATCAGATTAGCCAAGACACTACGCAGCAGTTCAGCTTGACAAGAGCGTAATAACAACACACACACACACACACGCACGCGCACACACACACACACACACACGCACACACACACACACATACACACACACACACGTGCACACACACACACACACACAACACACACACACACACACACACACACACACACACACGTGCGCGCACACACACACACACACACACACTCATACACACACATACGAAGGCACTACCCTTGCAGAGTGAGGTGGAGGGAAGAAGTAACCAGTCTCAGCAGACCTAAAACAGGTTGCAACCAGTCCAAATGTCTGCACAGGAGAACTGTAGTAAAGTCCTTCCACAAAAGTACAGTAGTAGCATCAACTATGACTTAGGAAATATGCATTTGAACAAACCTACACAATAATTGTGAAGAGCAGTTTAGAGTAATAGCTGGAAATGGGATGTGTTATAGCTTATATAAACGTCTTGCATAACACATTGGAAAAAACATTACCAAATAGTCACATGACATCTCCATGAAGCTGCATTGCAGATTTAAACGTTTATGTATGACATCTTTGAAAACACATATGCTGGGACACTGGTTCTATGTGCTTTCAAGGTTTCCAGATTTCCTCATCAAAGGCAACTCCACCATTTCAGAAAACTGTTATACTGTTTGCAGCATGTGCTTCTTATTAAATCTAATACTGGACAGAAGGATAGGTTTGCTATTCCGCTAATCTTCACAGGCATACAGATGTCTGGATAGCACTTTCAATGATGTTCGTCATACCATCATCACACCATCGTCACACCATCAAACCAAAAACAGACAGAATAAGAGGCTTGCTATTCTGTTTATATTATAACCCAGAGCGACAAGGACTGGTCAGATATACAGTACTAACAAGTTTGAGAACTCACATAAACAACCAAAAATTTCCTCCTGGAATACACGCTCCCTGATATTGGAGTTACTAAGACGTCATTCCCCTGAGTGCCTTCGCTGATCGAAAAATAAACCAACATACTCAAATCAAATGGGCCTTTCTGTGCAAAAATGCAGTATTAACAAAACCTTCAAACTGCCAATAATGACACAACTAAAAGCTTGGTCACATGGGTTCCAATCAGTTAAACAACTCTCACTAGCGTTTTGAAAGCACTAATTACTGAAAACATCGGAATATGTGGGAAAGGGTTTTTGGCCCATGAATTAAAAACAATTAACTTTCACTTTTTATTTTGCTTGAAGGTGGAATTCATGCTGGGCCTCCATCTCAGACTCTGTGGTTTCACAATGGCTTCATCAAGTTGGCCAGAGAACGGACTGAGGTTCTGTGAAAAAAATGGCCTTGCAGGGGTCTGAGAGGGAAGCAATCTATAACATTCACACTCCCACTTGACCCGGTTCAGGCAGGGCCCCCTTCCCCTCCTCTGTTCAAACAGAATCCCGCTTGGACCATCGCAACGGGAAACAGTGAGAAAGACTCATTTCATCTTGATGCAATTCAAACACTCTCAGACACTCTCAGAAAAAGCCATCAAAGACACTCAAGAATGTTACACTGGTGAAAAATAACTTCAGGGCCCTGTCAAAAAAATGGCTGTTCTGCCGAGCTGGAAAGGCACACTACCATGCGCAGCTTACACCCCTTCGACAAATCGGTTTCCGGCGCATGACCTGCAGTAAGTTCTGACATTACTCTGCCATCATGCACTACATGGGAGTTTAAAGAGCACATACTGATGCACTATTTCTCTTTAGACAGCAATTGAGTACATGTGCATGTAGGCTTTATTTCCATGCCTAATTTATCATGCATGACCTGTATGTACAGTATCAGTGATTTATTCTAATTACATAGGTCAATATTACCATAAAGTACACCCTAACCCTAATAGTATATTAGGTCAACCATGCAACTCGTTTCTACTATTATTTCAGCTTCTAATTCCATAACTGGAGAAAACAATGCTTGAACATTCTATCTTGGTCCCCAACTACTTCCTGTTACATTAACATAACATATGGAATGTTAAACAGGAAGTTCTGGGGGATCAGCAATGGAACTAGAACCTGAAACGGTCTATATACGTTTCTACTATTATACGACGATTTATCTGGTAACATCGCAGTTTCTTTATTGTCCTTCTCAACTCTAAAAAGTCTACTTAAACTAAAACAAGGAAGTCCTCTTTGTGGCCCAGTTCATTTCAGTACCTGCCGTCGAAAGCGAGTCTATCAAATCTGCGCTTTTTTTGCTGTGGAGCTCAGCTGACCCTCTAAGTAGACAGCACTGGGAACAGACCCAGCCATTGTCACCCCTGGGAGGGGTGCGCTTATTACACCTCTAATCCCCGCCACCTGACAAGGTGGGGCGGCCATGCTACGCTACGCCACGCCATGAAGTCACAGGATCCCATTAAGAGGAGAGGAGAAAGGGGGCCTAAGGCCTAAGGCTTTTCTTTCAGGAGGTGACGTGATGTTCCTCTCAGGACTGAACACTACAACCAGGCAGACATTTTTAACAGTCTGTGATGCAGACACTAACAGTCCATGCACTCAAGATACACATATGTTCCTTCTTAGCTTGGTTAAAAAAGTACCCAGAATTTACTGAGAGACTGTTTAGAAAACTCAATGACTTAAAAGGGCTCTGACCACATCAATTAAAGACCTTTCCCCCATGAAGTCAAAGCCTCTTGCCTTTGGACAAAAAATACTGTATGTCAAAATGGGCCTCCAGCACCGCACAGGAGGGGGATTGTTTATTTTGGCAGAGACGTATGGATGAGACGCAGGGGAGGGAGGTGGAGACTGCGGATGAGGGAATGATCTACATTGTTACAGCTGGGAAAGGAGCCTATCTGAGACTAAAGTCTGTTTACTGAAAGTCTGTCATAACGACGCAAAGGCAACAAACATACCGTGGAAGGTGTCAACAAACGAAGCGCAGACCCCGGCAACAGAGCTGTACCACTGCATGTACCGTAGGGGTTATTGACGATGATGGCTGAATTAGTCTGCCTGAGAGGCACTTCACATTCCTGCAATCATTCATATCTAATGAAATAGGGGCCCACTGCGGCACTTACGCAAGTCTACTGATAAACCAACCAGGCATTCCACATTCTCAGCATTCCCTTGTCAATCAGTAAGACTGATTGATTTGACGGTGTATCACCACAACTAGGGTCAATCATCTCATGGCTTTGCAGAGACTAAAAATCATGGCTCAAGACAACATTTGGTGGTAGGATAAACGGCAAGCCCTCTAAATACACACAGTAAGCTTCCAACCAGACCACCTGCTATCCTGGAATGTGTCTACGCTTCAACATCACACACTTTTAATGATGCATACTTTGACAGCTATATGCACTGACAGGCATGATTTTATTTTGTCTTGAGATGTTACGTTTGGTCTGAGACAACAGACCAGAAAATATTCAAACATGAAGAAACTCTTTTCTGGTCATCATCAGTCAGAGTATGTTAGGGTTTGCACTCTCCCTCTCTGTTCCATCTCAGCTCCAGTGAATGATCCGATTGACAAATTACGATGAACTCTGATGGCTTCAACAACATCTGTGATCAGCACTGTGTACTATATGACTAAAAAATGTGTAATCATTCAAAACAGTAATTAAATATCTACTGAAAGTGATTCCACTAAATCTTGAGGCTGTCATAATTTGAGACCATATGTCTTAAATACAGATTGTGAACCACATTGTTTAACGTAGAAAGAGAACCTTTGAAAGAGGATGCTTCACAAGGTATCCTATTGCTAGTCTTAAAACACATGCTATCCCACACATCATTGACAAACTAAAAACCACTACATGTGCATTTTGACAGCTCTTTGTTGTTTAGGCAAGGTTAATTAGAAAGATTAGAAGATGACAAACACCGCTCGTTGCCTTTAGTTGAGGGGCTGAGGGGTTTTAGGTTTTCACAGACATTTAGGCCCGGGCTCTCTGTAATTTACAGTGCTAGTAATTACACTCAGATTAGAACCCTTTCCACTTGGGGCCCGTCCCATGCCCCTCTACTTAGGAAAAGAAAAGCTCAGACGCTAGGCCGTTTACAATCCTCCAAAATCTTCTGAAAAAGGATCCCCTTCATGACACTTCTTTTCAATCCTCGATCTCTTCCACGCTACTGGAGGTATGGCCTAAGCAGCGCCTCTTTTCAAAGCCAGAGTTGAAGACATATGGAGGCACCAGAAAGGTGTAAAATGTCCTACTGCAGCCCTCCCACCCTCCTCTTCATATAACAGTCTCCTTTTACTGCAGCTGGGGGGCACCTCGGCAAATACTGACGCTTCCACGGTGTTTGCACATATAGCCAAGTACATGCCTATGCAGGTTAGTGCTCCCCTCCAAAACCTTATGCAAATTCCAGGCCCATTGTCAGTAATAGTGTCTATGCACAACTGATGTGTGAAGCTTTACTTGTGGTGCACTTCGACGTGAAGGGGAATGCAGAGCCCATTAAACTCAAATCTAAGAAGTCCATAAGCACGTGCTTTTCAAAGCTGGCATCGAATTCCAGGGCACTGAGAATGCAACAGTCCATTCTTCAGTGTTAATCCCTGTTGCCTGGTTACTGACTGTCAAAGAAATCTTACACTCTAGGATTAGTGGGCAGACGGCGACCTTTTCTCTGATTTTTTCTCTTTTTCTGGAAGAAAAATACTGACGAGGAGAGGGAATCACACTTGTGATGACGTGCTGACAGAGGATGACTGAGGAGGATGACTGGGTGCACCTTTACACACAGACAATCTCAAGCAAGTCGAGCACCTAACCTGCCTTGAACTGACACCTTAATCCACCTTCATGAGGAAGTAAATGACTTGGGGGGGGGGGGGGGGGGTGAAGGGATGACATTCAGCCTGTAGCAATATCACAGGTTTGAGATCCATCAGGACCTCAGTGCCAGACAAAGGGGGCTCTTTCATCCCCCAAAACAATGCAAGTCCTTCAATTAGCAAGGACAAAACTGAATAGAGTGTGCCGACCTCATTGTTTCATCCCAAGGATTTTAGCAGAGAAGCCTCGGGACTTCCTGCATTCTGGATGTAAACAACTCAAGCAGTGGCATGCTAATCCACAGGTCCTACAGAGACACCCGGTGACACTGGAGTCTTAGGGCCTGTGAAGAGAATCTACAAACTGTACAAAAGTTAACAAAGCGAGAGTAACATTGATACAGGAAAACTAACCATGCAAGATGAATGTCACCCCAGAGATTTCAGTTCTCTTTTGACCACAAAATTTATTTTTCAACCACACCATGGCAAAGTAGTTATCTAAACTCATACTTTGTTTTCAAATGAGATTGTGAAAGTTCAGCTTTCTGTTCCCTGGTGTATACAACGTATTGCAAAAGAGTCACAGAATGTCAGTAAACAAGAAACAACCATTCCCTGATAAAGTGCGACAGCAGCCAAAGTCAGAGACTAAAACCAAACCAGGCAAAAGCGTTTCTGAAGCTCCGATTTGGAGGGCAGACTGAATCGTAACCTGGCTGCATCTGTGTGGGCTTTTGTTTTCTTTCTTTCATTTCTTTTTTCATCCAGTCCCTTAACACAAAAAAAGGTGAGCCTTGGAGTTCCTCCCAGGTGGCAGAACATTCCAGCTCGACCTAGAGAGCAATGCCAAGACTGTGTAATACTATCATGAGCTTTAAAGATGAAAGTGCACGGCTGGCACTCAGGCCTGGCAAGGAGTCTCCATTCAGAGCCACCAGCATAGTAAAAGCAAACATAAAAAATACCTTTGGGCAATTTTACCAAACATTCATAATTTAAAAAGCCAACACAGGTCAACGTTTTGACTGCCAATGATGGAAACAACTTCACTATGCTTTGCACACATTCCAGAGTGGATCATGTATTTGTTTTGAGTAGCTAAGACAAGGTGTCAAGGTTTTGTAAGTTACAGGAGGTGGTGTAAAAGTGTCAATAAAAATGCAAGCCCATCCTCCAGCCATTTACTCGAGCACAAAGAAAGTAAAGTAAAGAGGAATTCCAGTCGGCCATCTTATAATGAGGCATGCCACTGTGGTCATGTCCAGACTGAAAGACCTCCCTCTCCTGATGCATGGGTAATGCTGGCATCGCCCGGCCGGCAAACAGACTTGCAAATCTTTCATTGCGCTCTAAAATGTTTTAACGACCCCCGACAGTTGGCCCGATTCCCTTTCCCTCTCTATGGCTCGTCTCGGGCCCTGGCACCGTGCCAACTGGCTCGCATCGGCAAGATGAATAGATGGCTTTCCTCTTTGTCCCCCTTTCCCAATTCACGAACAAGACATTAGCGGCCTCCGAGCAGGCATTCACCCAGGCTCTTTAGCGTTAAGTGGCGCGACTAGCCCCCACAATAAAGGCCCTCTGTCTTAAAGCCAAGCCTCCTTTAGAGGCCATTTAGAACCCCTGTCCTGACAACTGACACACTGTTTGTGTGTGTGAGAGAAACACATCCGACACACCTTTATGTGAAAAACATTTCAGGACTTCCTAATGCAGCGAAACGCTCTTTATCTTTGTCATAACGCAGCCCGGCCCTCTTTCTTTCTTCTGGCCCTCTTCATCCCTATCCAGATATTCTACTGGATGCCCCTGAGGACCCTCTAGGGAGAGACAGTGGTAGGGCGTGAGGGAAGAGGGGGGGGTGCTAGAGTGGACTGGGCTATTAGCCTCCCCCTCCCTAAACAGCAGCTTCTGCAGCGGTCTCAGGCTGCACCTTTCAAGAAGTTGCTGAGGGCTTTTCCAATCCAAGCCCAAGCTCCTCCCTGCTGGCCAGAGATCCACCCAAGTAAAAGCAGCTCAGCTCAGAGCAAACAGCGGCTCACACCTGGCTGCAAAGAACTGGAGGATCTGGTGGGCCTCAGGGGTGGCTCAAAGCCGCCGCCGCCGCCGCCACCACCACCACCGCCATCACTGCTTTATTCTACTGACAGAGAAAAATCCATGAATGATACCCTCTCCCATATCAATCCCAACACCCCCTCCCACCCACACACACACACACACAATTCTCTAGGTCCTCTAGAGGCCTAGCATATGCTAAAGGACTCGGAAAATCCCTTTTTTGTCCTTGAGCCCTCTGCACTTGATGTTAATCTCCCCGACCCCGAGGGTAAAATGTCCCTTCACACCCCCACGGTGTGAGATTTGTGAGGGGAGGGAAACAGAAGAGCAGTCTGGGGGGACTCGACCCGGCCCTCTCACAGGCAGTCAACCAGCAAGAACTCACTGATCTCCAAGAGGAGGCGGCTGGGGGTGAGAGTGGTGGGGATGGAGGGGGTTACTAATAACCACACGTGTTATAAGACCGTTTCAGGTTCTAGTTCCAAAGCTGGTCCCCCAGAACTTCCTGTTTAACATTCCATAATGTTATGTTAATGGTACAGGAAGTAGTTATGATAGAATGTTCAAGCATTGTTTTGTCCAGCTATGGAATTAGAACCTGAAATGGTCTATAAAGAGAAGAGAAAATAGCCCTAGATGAGCTCAGAGCTAAGGGGAAAGGCATGAGGATGATTGTTGAAGCCTGTAGAAGTAACCTTCTTCTACACATTCCAACATTTCAGTCTCAAGCATTAAAAGAAATGTCTCTCACATATGCGAAACAAATGGGTCTGCAAATTGGAGGTATCATATATTGCGGTGTTGATCAGTTTACTGGCCGTTGCCTTATCTATCCTCTACCTGTTGTACAGTGGTGGTCATTCAAAATCCATTTTCATTCAGGAAGATAAAGAAAATGGTGTCTGTTTCCCGGGGGAGCGTGTCTAGTTTCATCCCACCCTGCACTTGAGGACTGTGTTACCTGGGATGTGTAAACAGTCCTCGGTCTGGAGAGAAGGGGGAGAGAGGTGGCAGGGGGAGGGATCAGATTTCCTCCACAGAGGCTAAGCAGCACTTTGTGCCCGACGACAAATCCGCACCTGGTGTCCATGGAAACAGCCATTCAGGTGAATTGGGAGCAGTGGAGCTGAAGAGTTTGTCCTTCACATTGACATTTCACCGAAGGACCAGGGACCATAAACATCCAGGTTCAAAAACCCACCAATTTATTGCCGAAAGGTCCAGGCCAAATATTTACACAGCATTGCTTACCAAATTCCATGACCTTTGAAAACTATTTGAACCTGACCTCTGAGGGATTTTTCAGTGGTTTTGTTGAAACTCTCTATGGGCTGTCAATGAATAAAGTGACCCTGAGAGCGGTGTATTTGTCCATACTCTCTCGGCACTGAGCATTTTCCTTTGAACATCTCAGGCTGGGCTGGCTTCCAGCTATGAAATTTACTACAGTAAGCAGCACTATACACTTACTGTGTAACATTACATTCAGGGTGTCGAGTTTCAACACAGCTGTGTTTATGAAGATACAATGAAGCAGTAAAGGTATGCCACTGTGAAATGTGTGGCTTGAGAAAGTATTTAGGAGTTTTGAAAAACCTCACATCCCACATGACTGACAAGCACCATCAAGAATATCATTAGGTGCATTAAAACTGATAAAGAGATAAACACTTAGGCTCAATTATCTGTTTTAAGAGCACATGCCAAGACACTCATTTACCATCATTTGGTAAGGTGATAGCTCTCACTAATTGGCACAATCATCAAAAATGTATGTTACTATATCAGGCAGTCGCCATGTCTTTAAATCATGGATCATTTCATATGACAGCCAGTCAGACACTTAATGCGCACCTACCGTTTTTAACAAACTCATTAACCACATTGCTATAAACCACACAGTTGTTTTTCTGCACAATAATTCCAGGGAACATCTGACTTGGAATTACATTAGTCAAGATACAAACCTGCTAACAGACCTCCGTGAGCCTCCGTTGTCCTACAAACAACACACAATGAATTCACTTTGTAGCTGGCATGGAATCCCCAGAGACCAACAGACCCCGTTTGTATACATGTCATGAAAGCCACTTTTTTGTGACATGTAAACAAGACGGCTTCTAAAGACGACTCTCAAAGAAGAGAGGAAGCTCTTGACATTGTGTCAGGTTGAGAGAGCTCCTTATTTTCGGAGTAAAGAAGGACCTCCCATGCTCCCTTGAAAAAAAAAAAACAACACCTCAGAAAGCAACATGGCACCCTGACAAAAGCGGGTCTGTCAGATCTCCAGTCACACCGGATGGAGACGGTAATGAAGAGTGACTTCAGCATTATGCTGATGTCTGCATGCAAACCTCCTCAGCTTGAAAATAGTTTAATGACTCTGGTGTAAAGTGCAGTGCAAGTCATGGCAGTGCCCAGTGCCCGTGAAGGCAAACACAAGCTCTGGGGGAGAAAATACATAATGGACAGCAGCCAGACAGGTGTTGTACAACAAAGCCCGCTACTTTTTTTAAACCCAAACTGCTCCATGACCCCCCCCCCCCCCTCGCCCCCCACAACACCAATTACCTCCACGCATGTCAGTGACTACTGCTATGAAAACAATGGAACTAGCAGAGCCCACTGGGGCATTCACAATACACCACCTTTTACAAGACCTCACAAATCTGTGCCATGTCATACCTCCCACCAGCAGTGCTGGGCATAAAGCATCTCTTCAGGCCTGCGGCGCTTTGCCAGGCTTTTGAAAGACACTCAGGGTCGTTTGTCTGTGTGTGTGTGTGTGTGAGTGTGAGTGTGTGTATGTGTATATGTGTGTATATGTGTGTGTGTGTGTGTGTGTGTGTTTATGTGTGTGTGTGTTCCCGCAGGTAAGCGTGCACTTCGGCGCATTGGGTGTGGGCAAGAGTGCAATACTAAGCCTGTCATTTGCTAAATAACCCTACAGTACGTGCAGCAGGGAACCAGTTGTAGGGATTACAGGAAAACAAGTGAGGGTTTCAAACAGGGCAGGAAGGGACTTCTGCACAGGAGAAAGAGAGGAGAGAAATAGAGAGAGAGAGAGAGAGAGAAAGAGAGAGAGAGAGAGAGAGAAAGAGAGAGAGAGAGAGAGAGAGAGAGAGAGAGA
>JASCQY010000071.1:8043437-8058823 GCA_030264315.1 Sardinella tawilis | reverse complement strand
CACACACACACACACACACACACACACACACACACACACACACACACACACACACACACACACACGCAGACACACAAACAATGTATTACATCTGGGCACATGGATACACAAACATTCATAATCAAACAGCGGACCACTCTCAATCTCCCCATATGTATTTCGTGACCTCACTCCCACGCCACTGACCCCCCTTCTTAGAAAGCCATTTGCACAATGAGGAGCCATATTAATATTTCATAACAATACCTGCCTCTCGAGGGGCCAGAGAGGTGATCAGTGTGTGTGTCTGTGTGTGTGTGTGTGTGTGCTTGTGTGAGTGAGTTTGTGTGAGTGCATGCCTTCGTGCATCTGTTGTGTTTGTGGTGCTAGTGTGTTGTTTGTGATATACAAAGGTTGAGAAGTGTTACATATGAAGTGTTTACTTCTCTCCTTTTTTTGTTCAAAACATCAACTGGCATGAGATGAGTGGCAGGAGGTTAAACTTGCCATTAGTTATGAGTGACAAAAACACAACCTGACTGTGACCACAGACAGGAGGGGCGGGAAGGAAAGTTTCTCTTTCAGTCTCCCTGGCCTTTCTCAACTGCCTCGAGGGGCAAAATGGCAAAAAAAAAAAAAAAAACTGAAAATGTCTCCCATTTAAAGGGTATAGGGTTGCATGGCCAGGTCAGGATGGATGGTCTGTGAGCCATTACGGAAACTTCTGGAATTGAGGCCGAACTGAAAGTCTTGCACCCATGAAATTGAACTACCCACCCACCCCAAACCGCTAACCCAGCCCCCACCCTAATCACCCACGTCAAAAAAAAAAAAAAAAAAAAACCCAAATGCCTGTTTTCATCCTGAAAATCATGTCACGTCCAGCTAATGTCACAGGACAGCAAGCGCCCTGATAGTCAGGTATTAAAGGGCTCAAGAGCATATACAGTTTAGCATCCAAGCCATCAATAACGGGCTAACACACGTTAAGGCCAGAGCCGTCAGATTTTGAGTCATCATTTACCATCTGCGTAATCAGACACTGCCCTCAATACTCAAATCTGGCCAGGAACGCATACCACAGGATAGATAGAAGAATAATCTATTGGATTGCACTTTTCTATTTATTGTGTGTGTGTGTGTGTTTGTGTGTGTGTGTGTGTGTGTGAGTGAGAGAGAGAGAGAGAGTCTGTGTGTGTGTGTGTGTGTGTGTGCTTTCCCAATCCATATTTTAGTGTGTGTAGTACTAAAATGATTTGTATATTTATTTATTTATTTATTTATTTATCCGACTGATATGTTTTTATACTGATTGATGGGACTAAGCATATTGCACCTGCCTGCTAAAATGGTTTTATCAAACAGCATTTTATTTCTGGCATATTTGGGAAATGAGACGGTAGATTATTCAGTCCACATGTTACAGTCCACATGACTAGTGCTGGTGCTAAAGTGATCTAGCTACTGTAGCGTACAGTATCTATATTTGCATGCATGTATGTGTGTGTGTGTGTGTGTATGTGTGTGTGTGTGTGTGTGCATGTGTGCGGGGGGGGGGGGTATTTGTGTTCGAAAGTGTGATTACTGCAAATTACTGCAAAACAATTTACTCTGTGATCTGATGATGACCAAGTCCAAGTTAAAGAGATAATAGACACCTTAAGACTTTAGAAGGCACTCCTGCATGATCAGTGAGGGATAAGCCTCTGCCCTCTGCAGATGGACACCTGATTTAGGCCCTATAGGCTCAGAGCTGGTTGACACAGGCCAGGCCAGGCACTGGTCACTGGTCTTATGGGCCACTACAAATCTAGTTGAACACAGGCCCGTTTCAAACCTCACTGTTTATAGATTGATTAAGAGAATTCGATTACTAGCGTCATAGCTGTTCCCAAAGGGTTTATGTTCTAACATCCAAAACCGATCCTTCTTGTTAGTTCATACGGCTGCTTGATGTGACATAAATGTCTTGAGACATTACTTTGTATAAGGCGCTGTAGAAATAAAATTGAATTGAATTGGAATGTAGCGAAAGTAGTTTTCGAACAGAGTAAAACATTCAAGAATTGCTTTTGTTTTTACACTGTTGACAAGATCAATAGAAGGAGGTGAATAACTGGACTAATATGGTCATGAGGAGCACACAGCCACAGACGATACTCCAAAGGACTATGGGCAGGACGCTTGATACAGTAGGCCGATGCAAAGGCATGGTCCGGGGTCGTCCTGTATGAATGTCCATGAAAACATGTCTGAATACAAACAGGCGCCTTCATCACATCCTTACCTTGCAGGACAACAACAACAACAACTGACATGGCAACTGTTGCAGAATATCGATGAAACAATTAACTGAAGCCCGCGTAAACATCATACAGTTCTCCCAGCCCAGGCCGTCCGTGGCTCTGTTCTCTCATGACCCGAGCGATCTCTCACAGCATCCGTTCCTCGCAGCCGGCGTTACGTCCCTTCTCTTGCATTACCCGCTCTTGTTTATGTTTCCTCATGTTCAAATTTATGACTCCAATAAATTTGGTTTGCACGTTCCCTTGGTACTGTATAATGTCAGTCAGCCCACCAGGATCAGCCAGACAGCCAGCCAGCCAGCCAGGCAGACGGCTAGGCATCCAGCGGCTGACGGCGCCTCTGTGAATATGTGTTGTGCATCAGCGCAAGCACACCCCCCGCCCCCCCACACACACGCACACACACATAATGGAGGCATGATAGAGGCCAGGATGTGGACAGGCAGGAGTGCGACAGGCCTCTGACCTACCTTTGTGATGTCACGTCGGGGCTCTTCATTCTCGGCCAAATGAGGTGACAGAGCAGGGAGATGTGGAGGTGTGAGCAGGAAGTGAGCGGGCTGGTGGGGGGGGAGGGGGGGGGGGCTATTGGCACATTTGCATTGGTGAGGGAAATTAGGGGGTTAGGGGTGTGGGGGGGCTAAATTTGGGCTCATGGAATGAATACGGATCAGGACATTATGCGCATGGGGGATCGGGACATTATGCACATGGTGTGCCAGGCCAAACATTGTGATACTCTTTTCTTTGTTCGCTAACTGATTTTCGCAGACACGCACCCACAACCAGACACATGGAAAATACATCACGAATATAAGCAGTTTCAAATCAGAGGAAAGAGATGTTGGAGCTTTTTGTGTGTAAGGGGGGGGGGGGTGTCTGTCTGAATACTGAATGCTGTGAATGTTAAAAAAAAAAAACTGTGTGTGTGACTTTAGAGATGTTGATTGATCAGGTTTTGGTCTACCCATTAAAGAGTGTGTGTAGTCACATAAACTTACCTCCACTCTGCAAACACTGCATCGTAATCGGTCCTCACTGCCAACACCCTGCATAAAACCAAACACAAATCACAAATGTTTGGTTATAAATGACATACAGTGCATGCAAACACTCATTCAAACACGCATTCAAACACACACACACAAACTCAACATATATTTAATCTGGTTAATAATTAAAGAAATAGATCTTTAGTTCCCAACACAGCAACCTGAGAAAACTACTGCACAAGAGGAGTGTAGACGCGTGCTTCTAAGTGGTGATTTAGCACAAGTTTCTATTGAATGTGACTCTCAAGGACAGTGACGCATTTATTGTTTTTCGGTGTAAGTGCTCCGAGGGGGAATAAATACCCTGACCAGTGTTGTAACAGTCCCATGCTAAATCAACAGAGCTATGGGCCGGACGCAATTAGCGGTGCTCATTTCTCAGGCGTCCCCGCTGATTTTCACGCTCCGTCCACAACGCTCCGACGGCCCTTTGAAAAAGCAAAGCTCAACATAAAGCCTCTGAGACTTTCTCTCCTTGCATGAAAAAAAGTCACATTCTGAGCAATTACAGGCCAGCTTTTTAATGCGCCTCAGTAAGGATGGTGGCTGTGGTCTACGGAAGGAGTGTGTATGTGCATGTGCATGTGTGTATGCGCATGTGCATGTGTGTGTGTGTGTGTGTGTGTGTGTGTGTGTGTGTGGTTGGGGGGGTGGGGGGGGCTCAGGAAGAAGTTCAGACAGCGGGTGGGGAGACCTCTTCAAAGTACCTCTGCTCTACAACTGGGGCTGGGCTGGACTCCATTTCCAGATGCAGTCACAGCCAGTCCTGTCGTCCGCCCAGTCATTTCCAGCATTCCTTTTAGGTGTGACCTCTCGGTGATCACACAACTCAACTGGAGGGGGGTGGGTGATGGCGGGCAGGGAGAGAGGAGGAGAGCATGACAAAAGGAGAAAGAGAGAGACGAGGATAAGACACAGAGAGAGAGAAGGATGAGAGAGCAAGAAAAAGAAAGATGGTGGGGACTGTGAGGGAGAGAGGGAGGAAGAGAGAGGGATGGGGAGACATTGTGAGAGAGAGAGGGAGAGAGAGAAAGGGGGAAGGAGGACAACAGACAGAGCAACTATAGGGAGCTACTGTCTCCCCTTGCTTGACTCAGGTGTGGGTCCACACAGCCCAGGCAGTCTGTAATGTGTGCATCCGTGGGCTGCTGTTGCAACACGTCCCCGGCCTGGGCTGGGCTCTGGGCTCGCTCCCTGTGCATTCCAATGTCTGCAGTGGAATAGTCTATAGACATGGACCAGAGCACCACTCAGCACCTCAAATAGGACACGCACTCCATGGACCCTGGCCTAGCTAGGCCCATTATTCTATCAGTGCTGAGATCCGTTCCACTCACAGATCCGGGCATCGGAGCCTGGCCATTTCAGCTGAACTATCTGTTTTCTATTATGAAGCTTTTGGAAGGATTATGGGTGAATTGCCTATCAAATATGAGGGAAATGCAATATGACATTTTCTCAGGCCCCCAAAACTAAATCTCTCATAGGAAAATTATTCTTGTGTAATTCACACCTCTTTAAACCTACCCCTGACATTTTGGGAAGCCAGCATTTAATTTGGGCGGATCTCTGTAGAGTGTCGTCATTATTCATATGTTTAACATATAGACACAACTCATTCTTAAGGAGTAAGAAATGAACATCATTTACAGCCAAGAAACGAGTCTCTACGATCTCTTGGGAGTCTGGAGAAGTAGACCGTGGATGTCTGGACATGGTGGAACAGCGGCTCTGTGAGTTAAATTGAAGGCAAAAGCACATAACAAATATCATGGCTCGGAGGGAGTAAAGTCTGCTTTTTGAACGTTTCAGCCCTGATTTACAAAAAAACTGTATCCCAGTCGGCGCACCTTTTGCCTTGTTCTGTCAAAGATAATGAATGAGCTCTGAGTGACAGTTAACCCTTTCATGACCCCCAGAGAGAGGACACTTGTGCAGAGTTCCCGCACCGTGATTTCTGGTATTTGTATTCAGCAAACACATTTCTGACAGCTTTGTGATACGATTCACTTTGCTCTTGTAGGCCCTACCTACAGTGTATCAGTCTGCCCAAGTAAGCCAAATGTCTGTACATTTGGCTTTGCACTAGACTCAGGACATGTCTTGTCCTGTGCCCGATGGATGTGACCTTTACTGCACACTCACTGTGAATACATTCCAGGTGATTGTAACACACTCACTGTTTCTCAAAGTCAAGGAAGCATCCTTCCAAGCCACTTTTTCGAGGATTCCACGTCATCGCACCTCGACAAGCACTGTTCCAAAGTCAAGGATGCTTCAAAATTCTACAGAGTGCAGAGTCCTTCTTTCGAAGGTTTTTCAAGGCTGCACTGATGGATCCTCGACGTTCGAGGTTTTCGAATGTTGCGATGTTTCGAATGTTCGTGAGGTTTGAATGCTCGTCTTCCTAGTGTGCAACTTCCGAGGCCAGTGTGCTACCAAGGAAGCATCCTCGACTAAAGTGACTAAATCACGAGAAATGTGGACACATGCTGAATGTACAGTATGTAATTAATACTGTTGCAATGGTTCCCTAAACTCTACAAAGTCTGTTTCAAATTGTGTGCATTTAGAACATGTACAATTTGGTTTAGAATTTAGAACAGGTAAAATGAATTTGGTCTTATACCGTTAGGCTATGTTGTAGAACTTTGGTCAAAAAGAAAACACAGTAAAAACCGCAGTGGGCGGGGAAGGTCATTTTTAGTGGGCTGCTGAAGAGATTAGTTGACATATGTCAGAGTGCACAAACCACAAGTGAACAATTCCCTGAGGAAACATTACATTTTACCATCTGAGAACAGGAGGAGCTCAACTTTAAAATCCCGGGAAATGGATGATGGTTTAATTTTATTGTGCCAGACTCCTTTGATCTCAAACTTACTGGAGAAACATTTAAGTATGGCATTTAATTAGCTCTCATATCTGTGCTGTTTATGCCAATTAGTGCAGTTGTAAGTGCCCCTAGTCTAAGGCCGAAGCGAGGGTATGCTGATCAAGGTGCAGTGGGAAGCAAACTGTTAATTCGTGGAGGTAAACTGTTAATTCTGTGATCACCATAAGGACGACATGTGGCATTATTTTTTAAAAAGCACATGAAGAATATTATGATAATGTTACATGGTTATATTTGAGTGCTGGTGACTGCACATACAGTACATGGTCATTGATGTGATGCAAATGGCTTTTGTGTTATGCTGGTAAACAGAAAGTTGCATTTGTTGCACAAACTCCATTAGTAGCATAAACTTTAAAGCCCTCAATGACAGCCCTGATGGTGATGTCTCGGAGTCAAATATTGATTGATACATTACAGTTACACACATTTACAGTACCAGTGATCACAAGGTATCGACAGGATGCCTGAATCTGGTGTTGTAAGGCAAAACTATGCCCGATACTGTCCAGAAAGGAGACATGAGAAGTGTACTACAAGGGAAATGTACTACAGCCTTGCCTCCTCTCCAAATTTACGAGATCATCTCATGACAGCCAAGAAGTCTTCAAAGGGAACAAGCCAGTATTTCTCACTATAGTAAAACTTGTGCTGAGGACAGAAGGAATTTTTATGGGCATATTTAGATTCATTTACAAACTGCCTTCTGCTTGAGTAGGTGGAAGTGTGAATATTGGGCCGGCTATGTAAGGACATACAGCAAAGCAAGCCAACAAGCAAAGTGATACCATATGCTCAACTAAGTGGAAATAATGAAGGCTCGATCAGTTTAATCTTGAAGTTAAATCTACACCAGTGAATAAACACGGTCTTGTTGAGCTCTGCAGCCTTTTTTCACCTTATGAAAATGTTCTCAACATTATGACAGCATAAATAAAGACATCTTGTCTGCAAGCCACAGCAGAGAAGGATAGAGAGGAGACTCCTAGGTGAAATCTGCTCTCTGCTTCAGACGCAATTTTCTGCTTAAGGCTTTGCACTGCCAAGAGAAACTGGCATGTCTTTATGTCTAGGGATCGAAATAACTACTATTTTGCATTTGTTTGTTTGTTTGTTTTTTTCAGCACGATATCTACCTCCTTATTCAAATACCTTACAACTAGCCTACTTAAAATAGGAATGGAAAAAAGCTCCAATAGACAGTGGCAGTGATTTTGACTCGCACAAATTATGAAAAACCTTTGTCCTGAGATGTCCTCCGCTTCATCATGGTTATTATACTGCAGCCAGCAATCATTGTGGTATGATGTGCTTTGTATTGAAAACCCATGTTGTCATTTGTGTTGTGATTTGTTGTCTTTTTGACACTATGATCTTGGATGTCCTGGAATTGCTGACTGTGTATCCTGACCTGAATGTGGAAAAATGTGACAAGTCTGAACAACCTTACACTCACTATACACATCAGATGCTTATGACAACATGCTTTGACAGCAGTTACAGACCCTTTCTCAAAAGCTCTATTTTTAACAAGTGGCATAATCTCAACAGAGAGGGAAGCTATCTGTTCTACATGCACCACTGGCAAATACCAGCAGTGACAAATGAGATGCTTTGGCAAACCTATTGATAGCCTTCTTTCTGTAGACATAATGGCTGCTTACTTTCATCAAATCAGATTAAATTATTGGTTAGTAAATTGACTGTATTGGTAAAAGTTCAGTGAACGGAAATATTTTTGTTTGCTACTTTCCATTAGTATGTTTACTTTATGTGTAAACTGAGCTGAGAAAGTATCATGACTTGTGTAGGCTTGTTTCACCTGATATCCTCTTATATACAGTAGCTGTTACAGGAGAAGTTCTGCGTGAATCAATCCATAGCTCTGTTGTTCAAGGTCACTGAATGCTGTTCATAGGAAAAAGAACGAAAAAATTTGATACAACACAGACCGAATAATGAACCGGGCAACTAACACTAAGTGAATGGGGCATAGTGTCTTACTTTCAGTTTCATTTCGCTATGCCCCATTCAGTTAACAATAGTTATTGGTCTATAACTCGGCCTATGTTGCATCCTTTTTGTTTCGTTCTTTTTGCTACAGACAGCATTCAGTGACCTCTAACACACCAAACCTCTCCTTTAAGGAGTAATGGTCTCCATTAAACTGCCTCTGTAACTACCAGTTTCATAGTTCATCATCATGAGAATCAAATACTCAAACATCGTTGTAAATAATGCAATAGTTTCTCTCATCCAAGTTGTGTCGTTGAGATGTGAAGCCTCATGAACACCCAAGCACATTTTCGTGCACTGACAAATTTGCTGTGGTAGTAGGCTACTGTAAATTAATCAAAAGATTCTTGGTGATGGAGATGAATCACAGCTTAGACATCTAGACCTTTGTTCTGACAGACAATCAGAGAAAGTTCCAGCACAGTACAGCCATTATATGGGTTTTTGAATACTTGTATGTGTGTGGTCAAATGGCATATTTAATGGATTCTACCCACACTTGGAACAAAGCAATCTCAAGCATTCTGTATAACTGAAGTTGCATTCAAATGCAATTCCTAACTCTTCCTAATTCTCGACTCAGCTTGTAGCCTACATGTATTTCCATTTTCTTTAAATACAAACTGTGGCACATACTGTCAGTGTTTGAGGCCCTTCATCAAAGTCCCATCACCAAACATCTGTGTCAACACAAAATCAAAGTTTATTTATTCATATGAATCAGGACACCTATACTGTAGACTTAGACTTCTTTGGTATTGAAAAGCCATGTTCTCATTTGTGTTGTGATTTGCAGTATTTTTGACACTATGATCTTGGATGTCCTGGAATTGCTGACTGTATATCCTGACCAAATATAGGCCTATATTATCCTGATCAAATATATTATTTGAACATCAAACTGTAACTATTTTCACATTTGCATCTGAATA
This sequence comes from Sardinella tawilis, assembly GCA_030264315.1. NCBI lineage: Eukaryota > Metazoa > Chordata > Actinopteri > Clupeiformes > Clupeidae > Sardinella > Sardinella tawilis. The sequence continues at coordinate 8,049,642 of JASCQY010000071.1, read as the reverse complement.
GGCTGTTAGATAGAGCTGCATTTAAGACCTATGCATAACGAAACATTTACATGCCATACATTATTTGTTACGAGCTCAAATTCAAAGAACATGTCCCAAGGTCAAAGTTACTTCATTGATTTTTTTTTTTATTTTGATGATAAATATGCTTTGCTGTCATTCAGATAATACACAAACATATCAATACAACACACAATGCATATTTGTACAAAATTGCATTGCACAGACTTGATCACAGATTTGTAAATGTTGTTAAGAGAAAGTGTTGTGCACTGTAGAAAGAAATAATGTTTGCTTAATAAATAACCGGATTTAGCATTGCAGCATTGCCCCCCATAATAGGTACAGTATGACAAGGATCAAAGGCCACTGGGCTTTGCCACAGTGCCTGACGCACCTGCAGAAGATGGAGAGGATGGGAGAGAGACACATAAGCTCAGGCTATTGTGGCATTGAACAGAGTTTCCCAGCTTACTTGTGTGTAGGTACTTGATGTTAGCCTTCTGGCTAGCCATTCAGCAAACAAGGTGTTGTCAAGTGAGCACTCTAGATTCAGAAGTGGGGAGTTGAAGAGGGAACTTTCCTTCAAAAATCAGCTTATACTTTCAGACCTCAGTACTCTGGCTGATGTTACATGTTGACCATCACATACTCTGACTTGCTTCTTTTAATATAAAATAACTCTATACTGACTCCTTTGAACTTGCTAAAAAGTGGACAAATAATGACCCTTGATCAGTGCTTTTATAGAACATGGAAAGGTCATGAGAAGATCCTTAAAGGGATCTCCCAACAAAAATGGAGAAAGAGACAGAGAGAGAGAGAGAGAGAGAGAGAGAGAGAGACAGAGAGGTAAACCTTATATGGGTTTGGGTCAGCCCCTGTCATAGACTCTACTCTGTGAGAAGAAGAATCTGCATCATCTGTTTTGCAGCTCCACTGGCGGTCCAGTCCTGTTGGCACACGCACACTTCACATCAAGCATGCTTTCTGCTGCCACAGCACTTTGCTGCTCAAACGGCTTAGCCAGAGGGGGGACAAGTTACTGTCCAGACTCCCCAGGTAGCCATTTAAAGAGCCTGACACCTTTCATTTATTTTTATTTACCTCCGGGCCCTCTGAAAACATCTCCTCCCAACAGTTTGAGTTAGTTGTTTCAAAAGAAGGGCTGTTATGGTTAATTTGGTACAAATACAATGATTTCCTTGGTGGCATAGAGACTGATTCCTGTAGTGGCACACTAAAAAATGATGACAGATTGAATTAGTGGCTGGTGAAAAACTATGTATAGTTTTGATTGTCAAATTTTCAACACACAACTGAATGCAAGTGCCTGGAGGGACTGAAACTCAATACAGTGCCTTCAGTTAAAGCTGAAAATGTGCCGTGAAGTAAGAATGTGAGCAAATCCATCACCAGTTTATGAATATCATTGAATACTGTTCAAGCTCTTGAAAGCAGGGGATCAACAGGACACAGAAAAGGGAGGGAGGGAAAGGAGGGAGGGAGAGAGAGAGAGAGAGAGAGAGAGAAAGGATCTTACAAAACAATAATGACAATTAAAATAAAAACAGAAATTACGTATCCGATATTTTAGAATCAACCAATTAAAAGATGTATTGTGAAAAAAGATAACTATTCACAAAATGGAATCTAATGTATACTGCTATCTTCAACGCCACCCTGTGGATTATGGTGGAACTGCAAGTAATTGCATGTACTACTGAGTGTGATTTGAACTTACTGTAATATCAAGATGGATAGTTGCTATTTATAACTTTGATTACTTTCTAGTCATTAATCATCATGTTATAAACATCTCTAGGTCTCCAGATCTCCAAGGCACAAATACCTGAAATGCTCGAGACAAGGAGTGCAATTATTGAACCTTGCAAAACTCACTTCATCAACATGATCAATGATGTTGCATGACTCAAGTTAAAGAGTGTGGCTTGTGGTTTTGGCATCTCACACATCCATTCGTCTCCGGAAATTCCCTGCCACCTCTCAGCGTCCAAACTCTATTCTAACAAAATTTGTCCAAAACAGGCAGAACGTTGGCAAACAGGCAAAACGTTGCAGAATAAGAACCGCACATACTCAAGGTCAGATTTTGTGATATTTTCCGAACACCTCCCAGTGCACTTGATAATGTTTACTTTCACTGACAAACAGATAGTTATACCACTGCAGCATATCATTTGCATAGTGGTGATATCACATGACAAATCTGAGGCCTACGAGGATCAGCGAGTGTGCAGATACGACTAGACTTGTCCAAGTCCCGATGCCTCTGTAAGGAAGCACTGACAGCAGGAGAGGGAGGGAAAGAGAGAAAGAGACAGAGAGAGAGAGAGAGAGAGAGAGAGAGAGAGCTAAAACAAACAGTGAAAGAAAAGTATAGATCCGTATTCCTATGGAAACTCAGGGTCATGCCAGGTTTATGTCACACTGACTAAACAAGGCATGACAGACTTTGTCCATCACGACAGAGGACCTGTCGGTGTATGTGTTGACTCATAAGGTATTTGAAAGGGTGAATGAGTGTGGGTTATGGGAGAACCTCTTGACATCCCAACAAATAGAGGATATTGTTCACCTCGGTCAAAGCGATCAGGTTTCCAAGCCAACAGGCCCTTTCCAAGATCGCTCATACATCTAACAACAATAACGCTATTGAGACATGCATGTATGTTATTTGACAATCATTTGGTCATAAATTAGTACAAATGTAAAATCTATTTTAGGAACAAGGCAGCACAATGAGTTATCACTTATAATATTATGGATCTTGGTAATAGAAATCAGTGTTATGCACCAAACAAATGTCATTTCACACCGGGGCCGACAGAAATTTTATTGCTCTGTCTACACTGAAATTCTCTGCTGCCACTCCAGAGGATGAGCTCAGATTCAATTTTCATGTCCTGTCATGTTTAAAAAGGTGACTGGGGAAAGTATTCGTTGCCTTTGGCCTCTGCCATGTGTACTGTATGTGTGTGTGTGTGTTTTCGGTCTGAAAGTTTATCAACTCATTCTTGGCTGTTCAAGAGAGGCATTCATCAAGCCCGCACCACAACTGCCAGCCTGCCAAATGCACAAAAAAATGACTTGACGCCAAGCTCGAAACAACAACCATCAAGTTGTTGGTGGAAAAAACAAGAATCACACCTGATCAACCTCTTCTGCACAAAAGACACTTTCCAAATGCCCTGCCATAAAGCAGTATCATTCAATCCAGACCTCTCCCTCTCTCTCTCTCAACATCGATAGGCTATTTAATCAGCAGGCAAAGCCAGCTGCTGGGAACAGTGCCAGGAAGGGTTACAGAGCAACCCTTTCTCAAGAGGGTTCAATTATGATATGTTAAGTAGTGATATTACCCACATTTGAACCTGTCAACAATCTGCAGCTCAATATCCACCCATCTTTCCGCCGAGCAAGCGAGCGAGCGAGTGAGCGAGCGAGTGTGGGCCTACATAGCAGGCCGGTCCATTTTATCAGGAGGATGTAAGGACACAAAGGCCTTGTTTCCTTTGGCAGGAGCCATGGCTATCTCCTGTAAACAAATGGCCTGGGAGGCATTTGGATGAGGCGGTGGGAGGAATGCAGCCAAGCCTGGATGTTTGGAACATGTTTGGGCTGGTCAAGGGAGACAGCTTGCACAGAGGGACAACACTAACCCCCCTGCTGCCAGTCCAGCATGCCTTATGCCAGGGCTACAAGTAGTAGCCTACTGTAACAAACAACAGTGGAGAGGGACTGCAGAATATTTTAGAACCAACACTACATGATTATCGTGAACATTATGACATTAAACTTTCTTTCTTTCTTTTAGAAACACTAATCATTTTGCAAATTTTCCAGAAAATGAACAGAAAAAATGCATTATTTACCACTGAATATGCAGTACAACTGAAATTGTAAAAGGTACATAATATGAATCAAATGTTATCTATACTGTATACAGCTGCAGCTGCAAAGCAAATGAGCTTAATCGATTTATACAAAACAAGAAAATGGTTGGAAAACAGAATAAAGCAAAGTAATTAATGACATGCTATATTAAAATTCTATTTTGATTATTTGCAAAACCCCAAATTGTAAAACTCACTGGGCATGTAGTTCAACTTGAAATTAATGTGTAGTAGCATATTTGATCATGTGGTGGAGGTGGAAGGGGGGGGGGGGGACCCCAGCCCCCCATATCCTTGTACAGTTTGCAAACACCATACAAGGGGGGACACCCTAAACTATCAAATTGTAAACTGAAGAGTATTGTGTGTTATATGACAATCTTGACTAAATCCAGAGAGATCATACAGGAAAAGAGTTCAGATGTAAAATTTTAGCATTCTGAACAAGGTTGCTGTTATGAGAACCAAAGAATGAGAAAAGCTTTAAAAGAGAAGTCGAAGAATGAAGAAAACAAAATAGCTGTGCTAGAATTTTACAGTAAGTATTTAAGTAGCCTATTGAATTGCTATGAAGCATAGAATCTACCTTCTGTAAAGGTTGAGGCAGAGGGGGAAACTGTCTTGAGAATATTTGTAGTATAAAGTATTTGTGACTTTGTATCTGACCAGCAGAGGGAGGGAACGAGCTTGGTCTTGTCTGTGATAGGACACACCGGCTGAATTTCCACACACCTGTATTATGTGTGTACGAGGAGGCGGTAACAAAACATGGTTATTTCACATGCGTCCTGCATTTTACCTAGCAGGCTTGCCCATCTGAATGATAAAATGCAGAAGGAATTATTTGTTTTCACAGGAAAATAATGTTGTTATGCCTGGCTGTGACAGTTAATCCAAATAATGGTTCTTCTTACAGGAGACATCATTGACTCATTTACACCTGTCTTGGATTAATCCCCATAGCAGACTGAAAGCCCATTATACCCAAGTTAATTTTGTAGGCTACTGAGTTTACATAAAGTGCTCACATAGAATTCAGGACTAATGAATCAGTATAAATGGGGAAGCATCACTTTAGCGGTTGTTTAATAATCATCAAGTGATTGATTTTGTAGATTTATTTGAAATTACAGTGTCAGAATATAGAGTGGACATACTCAATTTGAAAACTACCACATTAAATATAACTACTTTCCTGACCCTACATCTCAAAGGGGAACGCTGGCACATCCCAACCTACATTCCAGTGGAAGCAGTGGTCGAGTACAACAAGCTGACAAAAAATGAACCGAAACGATGCAACCTGAAAAGAATTATAGCGGTTAGCGTAGCAATGCAGGCAAGTAGTTTACATTGCTTTTACGTTAGAAGCTTGGCCCCATTGCTACGCTATTTTGCTGCCTTACTAAAACTGCCATAATTCCATTCAGGTTGCATCGTTTTTGGTTCATTTGGTTTCATTTTCATTGTACTCAACCACTACTTCCACTGGAATATAGCTTGGGACGCGCTGGCCTTTACCTTTAAGATACAGTACATCTCTTTTCCTATTTTTTACATTTATATTTTGCTGGGGAGGAAATTTGCCATGAATTAAGTCAAAGGTTTAAAATGATCAGAAAAAACAACTTTATGTTTACAGTACTAACATCTTATCAGCTTATTTTTCAATAAATTAACAATCAAAAAATATTGCATTCATATTTCAATCAGTGCATCCATCATCCATCCCATTGTATTGAGGTTATACACAGAGATAATTTTCTGTTATTCATAGTTCACAAGATTTATTTAAGTTATTATTTTTATTTACTTACTCACTCACAGATGTACATAAATGTTCTACTCAATTTCATTCAGCTCCAGGAACTTATTCAGGGAGCATGCCAAAGGTTTGGTTCTCTCTGAGGTGAGCTAGGCCAATCAGCGGATAGAGGGAGGACTGAAAGCGGTAACATTGAATTCAAATGACAGACTCAGCGTGTAAAATACATCACAACCAAACAGCAACTGGTTGCCGCAGAAAATATCTGCCCCCCGTGGAGCAAACACATGTCAGTTGCTAGGGTTCAGACGTTTGCACGAAGTGAAACAATGTTTAAAGAGAAACTATGCAACGTTTTTAGGTTAATATATCAGCGTCGTAGTCACTTCGATGGTTAAATAGTTAATTCTGGGGTCAATGAAGGCTATTTCGCCGCTGTCAACCCCTTCGTACTGGATTTACCGCATTTGCAATCTGTAAGTCGTCGCCCCGTGCCCATGGGCGAAAGTGAAACTAAAATGAA
>JASCQY010000071.1:8017179-8027789 GCA_030264315.1 Sardinella tawilis | reverse complement strand
ATATAGAACGGTGATTAAAGTTTTTTACCAGATCTACTTCATAGGTGTCCCGTTATCTAAAATTAACGGACACCTTGCCAACCAATCAGAAAGCAGTATTCCATTCCATTGTGTGATAATAGAAGGATAACAGACTGACAGCCAATCAGAAACGATGGAATTTTAAACATTATGTCCACTTTGGTTCATTCTCATGAGGAGTTCCATTATAGTTGGTCAGTGTGGACAGACATATTATACATACAGTCATTTTATTGTTATCATTCCTGGTGTGAACGGCACTTACTGTAACACCTACACCTACCCATGCATAACATGTCTTTTTTGACCAGTTTTCTGGGCCAGGTATTACTAGGCTCTCGAGCTTATCGTGTAATATCCTCTCTTTCCTGTGTATCTTTGCAATTAACATTGTTTAGCATCTGTGTGGCAAAAGTATTTGTAAGTCATAAAATGTTCTATTTTAAATTTGCTGGTTTCCTTTTATCTCTCTCTTTGGTCTTACAAGGTACAATTGTGAGAAAACTTCCCCGCAAGGTGGATGTCCTAGAGGGAGAAAATGCTGCCTTCTGTGTAGAGGTGGAGGAGGAGGAGATGGATATCCACTGGTATAAAGATGGAGTCGAGCTGAGAGAGACTCATCAAACCATCCTCAAATCTTTTGGCAGAACTCACATTCTGGTCTTCGTCAACACTACACCACAAGATTCTGGTCTGGTGACCTTTTATGTTGGCAGATCGAAGACTTCATCTCAGCTACGGGTGAAAGGTTTGCTCTCAGTCATTTTTCAATATCGTGTTCCTCTATATCTTTGCCAGACCGAAGTGTCCAAGCACTAGAATAGGCCTATTATCAAGACTACTTAATTGTTCCAAGGTTGTTTTTAATGTGCCTGTTACTGAATGCAACATATGATCAGCCTAACTTCTATTTCTCTGTGCCTATCTTTCAGCGGTTAGGCACTGCCCACCTAGCTGTCCAGTGGGGGTACAGATAAACACAGAGCGTGCCAACGCAGCACTGTTGTCCTGGGTTCCAGCCCCCGACTCTCGAAAGAACCCTCCCTCGGGGTACGTCCTGGAGAGGCAGGAGGTTGGGTCCCAGGAGTGGTTACAGTGCCTAACCACTGACTCAGCTACTTCAGTGGAGATCCTTGGTGACAGCGTACCATGCGAGGCCGACTACAGATTCCGCATTTGCAGCGTCAACAAATACGGAAGGAGTGGCAACGTTGAGTTCCCTCGCACTGTTCATCTGGGTAATTAACATGTCACCATGGGCCAGAAATAGAGGCAGTAAATCATGTGATGTTAAACATGACTGCACGCCCCATCACAAACAACCAACCCACCAGATAAACAAATGAATAAAAATAGAGGGACAAAATTCAAAAAAATATAATGCATGTCACACCGTACATGTCTGTTTCCTTCAGTTCCCGTGGCAAGAATACAAGCACCACTTCAGGACGCTTTGGTTCCAGAGGGTCAGGATGCCTGCTTCACTATTGAGCTGTCGGCCTCAGTCATTGGCACATGGTTCTTAAATGGCACCCAGCTCCAGGAGGATGATCGATTTTCCATGCGTCGCACCCGCACTCACCAGGCCCTGCGCATACGTGGGGTTCGAGACACAGATAATGGAGCCGAAATAACATTCATTGCCTATGGCATTAGAGATTCAGCGGCACTCTATATCCAAGGTAATAATAAACACTTCAAATTCAAATCTACATTTTATAAAATATAGGGCAATGTAAACGGCATTGTTTTATTCCACCGAGTTTGCCACTTGCGTCATGATTCATACTTATTATTCTTGCTTGTTCCAGCTCCACTTGTGAAATTTACACCCCTGTCAGAGATGGATAGAAACAAGTTTATTGAACTTGGAAACCCAATAGTGCTCTACTGCGAGTTGTCAGACCCAGAGGCCCCAGTCCACTGGTACAAGAACGGTGTCGAGTTGCATTCAGGCGAGGGTCTCGCCATCCAATCAGAGGGTACCATGAGGAGGATTGTCATCCAGTCTGCAGATTTTGCTCACTCAGGGGTGTACAGCTGTGATGCCATCGATGATGTCATTAGATTCAATGTGGAAGTCGAGGGTGAGTGCTATCTTATATGTCCTCTAATAGAAACTACTAACATCCTCATGCATTGTTGACCCCTCAAACATGATCTCAGTTGTGTTCAAAGTAAGACATCCTGAGGAGTATATGTATAGTATATAGGTGAAGAGATGATACACTAAAATTTATATATTCATATTTCACTCATACCCATCAATAAAATACCTGTAGCTCCACCCGCAAGGTTCTCTCTGCTTCCTGATTCTGAAAGAAGCAAGTGCATTGAAGTAGGACGTCCCATTGCACTGCAGTGCGAGCTTTCAGATCCCACTGCCCAGGTCTACTGGTACAAAGACGGAACAAAACTCCAGCAGCAAAGTGGCCTAAATATCCAGACTGAGGGAAAAAAGAGAACGCTTCTTGTCCAGTCAGCTGAGTTTTGCCATTCTGGGGTGTACAGCTGCAAGACAAAAGGCGATGCTGTCCAGTTCAATGTGGATGTCAAAGGTGACTCAATATTTTATGTTGGCCTTCAAATTTGACTAAAACATATTTAGGAAAGCAACTAACAACAATGGCCTAAAGTTGGCGTTTGGGATCCCCTGCACTTGCAGGCAAAATGGCATAATCTTCGTATAACAGGAAGGACATTAATTAATGCAGTTATAATGTTCATTGCAAACTGTTGTTTTTTAAGCTAATTTTGCTGATGCTAATTGCCTTTACCAATTACTGTTGCAAGTGGTAATTAGCATATCAATTGGCTAAGTGCTATAAAAATTGCTGCAAGCTATACCATCTTAATATGCTGTAAAATATCTGTAGCTCCTCCAGTGAGGTTCTCAGCTATCCCTGAGGCTGAGAGAAGAAAGAGCAGTGAGGCAGGCTGCCCCATCACGCTGCAGTGTGAGGTATCTGACCCCACTGCCAACGTCCTCTGGCATAAGGATGGAACGCAGCTCAGTGTAAAATCTGGACTAGCGTTCCATTCTAAGGGCAGCTTAAGGACATTGCATATCGAGTCCGCCGAACTATCTGATTCTGGCACGTACAGTTGTGCCACCAAGGATGATGTCATCGAATTTCATGTGGAAATCAGAGGTGATACTCTCATCTTTGTTGTTTGCTGTAATATGGATTAAGATTGTGTCGTCTCACTAACACTGCTAACGACCACGGCTTTGTATGTGTTCCACTGATTTGTTCTGATCTGTACCTCTTGTTCTATAATTTTCTGATCAGTATCTCAGTCTTCATAAGGTCCATATGCTTCCATTTGTTATTGTTGGTAGTGATGTCTACAGTCCCAGTTCATCTGAATTTTGGTTTAGCTTTCTTTCTTTCAGATTGAACGTGTTGTCTCAGCCCAGTGTTTCTAATCCCTTGTACTTTGACTCTTATCGGTTCTGTCATGGATCACCACCCCATAGCTAAGCCAGTGAGGTTTGCTGCTGTGTCTGAAGACGAGAAGAGCAAATGTGTTGAAGCAGGCTGCCCTTTTCAGCTGCATTGCGAACTGTCAGACCCCTCTGGTACAGTCTGTTGGTATAAGGATGGGAAAGAGCTTCTTCCCGAGATGGGACTGGCTGCTCAGTCAGATGGCACCATGCGAAGGCTGGCAGTACTGTCGGCAGAGATGTGCCATGCTGGACTATACAGCTGTAAGACATCGGATGACTCTGTCCACTTCACTGTGGAGATCAAAGGTGATTTGTGGCTTTTTAAGATACTTGTTCATACAAGTAACCTCTGCACTTTGGCAGTCCATTTGCAACTAACCTGTGGCAGCTTTTCGTGTTGTCTTTTGTCTCATAGTGCTGCTGTTGATGATTATGGCTCTTATGTCTGCATCTCAACGTGTGGGCACTTAAAACGTAAATTGTTACTTGTTTTGCACTACTTGATTTAACTTGCTTTTTGGGCAAATGGTCTGAGATGTCACAGAAAAGTCAGTCTGGGTAATCTGTACATGCACTCAGAAGTATAACCCGACTGTTATATTCCAATATTATGTAAAGAACTGTCGTCAGCCCAACCAGTGAAGTTCTCAGCCTCGTCGAAGGCTGTAAAATCTGAATTACCTGACGAAGGCCACCCAGCTGGTGTAGACTGTGAGATCTCAGACCCTGTTGCCACGGTGTGCTGGTACAAGGACGAAGTAGAACTCATCTCAAAAACGGAACCTCAAATCAAAACGGAGGGTACAAGGACTGTGGTTGTCCACTCGAGACAGCCCACTGGCTTGGAAAAGTACGACTGTGTGAAAGAGGATGGTGTCATCCAGTTAGATGTACAAGATCAAGGTGATTTTTGATATTTTTGCTTGAAATTTTTGATTTAGACTAACCATGTGTGTGCTCTGTAGATTTTTTTTTGATGAGTCCAACAATGTGTGAGCTGCCTGTAGCTTTTGGACTCGACACACGTAGTTAGTGGAGCTACTGCTCTGTAGTGCAGTATGCATTATGGTTGCTCTGTTGATGGTTGGATTATGTCACTTTTGTCAGTTTTGCTCATATTTAGTCCGTATCAGTAATTATTTTTTTACCCCTTGACTGCTGATTGAATGACCATCCTGTAGCACCACCTGTGAAATTCGAAGCTGCTCCCGAAGTTGAGAAGATCGAGAGTGTTGACCCTGGTGTTACCACTGAGCTCCAATGGGAGAACTCTGAATCCACAGCTCAGGTCTGTTGGCACAAAGTTGGAACTGAGCAGCCGCTGCATGATGCCGGAAGTATGATTCAGTCCGAAAGCGCTGTGAGAAAAGTGACAAACCTCCACGTGGCTGAGCTATCCCAGACAGGGATATGCAACAGCGGCACGGCAAACGATGCCTTCCAAATTAATGTGGACATCAAAGGTGGTGTGTGTCGCTACTGAATATGTATATACTATATATATACACTCAATACAGAATACAGGAGCTTTACCCTAGTTGAGGTGAATCCGTCCGCTTATTGTTTTTTCTGTGGCTTTGTCCAAACAGCAGAGCCTTCTCACTCTGATCTGCTCAGTGAGATATCTGATGACTCTATCCCATGCACTGTGGAAAGGAAAGGTGATCAAATGCTACTTCAACCTAAGCACACTTAACCCCATGTCTTTCTGCCACTAACCTCTAAAGGTGTTTTGTGCTACTTTGGTCTTCCTTGAAGATGCTGACCCTTACATGCCTTTGAATGCATCTTGGTTTCCATTTCCATCCCTGAGAAAGAAAAGCCCAAAAGACTAATATGCCGCTAAGTTGTCTTGTGATCCAACATCGGTTGGTCTGTAGAATCCCGAAGTCTTCCAAACTAACACTCATGTCCAGTCTGCAAACATATAAATCTTCATTCTTAACTGACTCTCAACCATGAATTCATCCAAGCTTGTAGGCAATGTAGGACCTTGCTTGAGGCATACCTTCTCGTTCCCATGCTATCTGAGCACCATTCTCCTCCGCATCTCAACTACTCTGATTCTAGATTTCTTAGAGTGTGTGAATAAATGAATGAATGAATGAATGAAGGGATGGATGGATGGATGGATGGATGGATGAACAAATGAATTACCGAATGTAGCCAACTGGTGAGTGACAGGCTGAATGAATGTGATTTAATGTGACTGACCTAAATTCTTCATGACTGTTTCATAACCTGTGTTTAATCTGTTATCAGACCAGCATTCATGTGGTCGCTTCTCTTACAATCCCATTCTTTCCCATACCTCCATGAGTCTCTTACAAAATACTTTGTGCAAACCACCTCAGAGATACTGAAAACCTTTCTTTGTACTGTATATATGAAAATACGCCTAGCTGGACCTATGAGAATTGCAGTCATACGTGAAGTTGAGAAGTTCAAGTCTATTGAAGAAAGAAGTCCACAAAATGTTGACTGTGAGATGTCACCTCGAGCCATCAGCCCTGCCAATGAATTGATAGACGAAGAAGAACTTCAACAATTACCAATCAGTTCCTCAACTGTCCAAACACACACAGGCCAATCAGACGAGCTATGGCCTTTGAAACACTGTCATGAGGATGACGATGTCAAAACATTTAAGGTGGATGTTGAAGGTGATTTAAATAGTTAGCTCAACCACAAAGTGGCAATGATGTGAGCCAAGATTGTAGGAATTATTTATATGCAGTCCTTTCATTTAACAACTCTAACTCATTCTTAATCGTAGGAGTTTTAATTTTAATTAAAAATAAATTTAATTATTTAAAGCTTATTGTGTTTAGTTAAACAGATTAATTGTATGCACTGAGAAGTATTTTCATCGTTTAACCAAAGTGTACATTAGACATTTAAGTCAAAGCCACAGTCATCTTAAACTTTTAAACATCCAATGACAACATTGCGTGATCACATCAAATTAATTCTTGACGCCATAATTAATCTCTGTAGTCAAAACTCTCATCGCACGGAGCCTTCAACCCCTATTTCATATTTAGTGACAGTAACACAAGTCTCTCTTTATATAACTTGGCATATCCTCAGCTCCCCCAATGGATAATACCCCACCCTCTGAAGCGGACAGACAGATATCTAGCGAAGCAGAAAATTCTCTGACAGAGGATAGTGACACTGAGCATTCTACTGCCGAGGTGGGCTTGTGCCTTGATGATGAACTGCATGATGAACCAGATGTTCTCCGGCAAGATAAAGTGGAAATGCAATCACTTGGCACAGTGGAGGAAACGGTGGTCGTGGCCCCAATGGAATCTCCTAAAGAGGAGATCATCTGTGAGACCCCGGAGCCCACAGAGCAGTCTCATGAGGACCTACAAGGTGACTCAAGGCTTTGTGTCTGTTGTAACAAATTAATATATTTCCCCCCTGCGTAAAAAAAGCCACTAACAAGTTCTAGCCTTGTGTCATTGTTTTGTTGCCTATGTAAACCAGCTCCGAAACATACATGTACCAGCACATAAATAAGACCACAGATTTGTTTCCTGATGTTAATTTCAATCTCTTCCAAACGCTCAAACACGTCTTGTAGCCACACAAGTGACAATTGCAGCCGTCCCAGAGATTGAGAGGAGCAAGTGCACTGACCCTGGCTGCCCAATTGAACTTCAGTGTGAGGTTTCACACCCCAGTGCTCCAGTCAGTTGGTACAAGGATGGCATTGAGCTCCTCCCTGAAAATGGATTTATTGTCCAATCAGAGACCAACACGAGGAGACTCATTATTCCATCAGCGGAGCGGTCTCACACTGGGGTTTATAGCTGCAAGACTGAGGACGATATCATTTTATATAAGGTGGATGTCAAAGGTGATTTAAAACTAGTTTACTCAATTCAGTGATTAATGTAGAAAAGATAAATAGTTTAAATGCCTTGTTAATTCGATATAACAGACCATCAAAGCTTAACCATACGTTAAAAGACATTACATTTATATAATACGATATAAAATCACACTGTGTTCTAATCTGCTGAGTTTTCAAGAACGTAATATCTGCGGAATAGTGTTATCTGTTTCTTTCCATTCTACAGGCTACATTTTAGCTTTAGGTAAAAAATATAAACGGTTACTAAGACATTAGATAAAAAGTTCTATCATTAATGCTTATTCCTTGGTCATAAAATGACAATCCTAATATTACTTTTCCAAAATCGAGCACTGACAAAGCATAAGCTCTAGTTAAGCAACACACTATCTTTTTTTTAAAAGTGCTTTGTTTGAATTAAAGAGTTTCTAATTGAACCCCTCAGCTCCTCCACCGATATTTTCCGCCATTCCCGAAGCGGAGAAGAACAAATCCATTGAGGCAGGCAGCCCTATTGTTCTACAATGTGAAATCTCAGACCCCACCACTGAAGTCTGCTGGTACAAAGACGGAGTGAGAATCCACCCGCAAAGTGGCAATGCCATCTTATCGGAGGGCACTCTCAGAACTCTTGTTGTCCAGGCAGCAGGGCCCTCTCACGGTGGAGTGTACACTTGTGAGACAAAGGACACGGCACTCCACTTTGCCGTGGACATAAAAGGTGATTCCAAACAGATCCATGGAATGGTAGTAAACTCCCTCTTAATTAACACTAACCACCTGCGTACTTTAATGACTAACTGTTATGGAGAGTTCCCCACAATCCTCACTCCTTAGTCTGATTTGGTGCAAAGACATGACATCCCTTCAGAAAACTACATTTGAGTTCAGGACCATTCCCACAAAAGATAAGCATTAGTACATTAGTGCTCCACAATAGTGGTGTAATTCCTAAAGGCTAAACATTACAATTACTTTCATGATTAATATTTGAGTTAAATCTAATCTAAAAGCTATGGCATCTGTCTGTCAGTCTTTACATGTTTTGTCAATGAAATTGTTGTCAGTTTCCGTCTTATTTGGAGCCTTAAAGTTTGTGCATGGACTTGTTATACCGGTGGCCTAACGTAATCTTTTAATCCTCTTAATCTTGAATGTGGTACTTCAGAAAATGGAAGACTCCCTCCCTTAACTGCAAAGTTGAACCAAAGGGATATTTACAGTACAATAATATACTAGCAAAACATTCCTATTTGTATTTTAATGACTTACTCTTCCCAGACTGATGCCCTTGTTTTGTCTTTGTTTTCAATGTGGTGTTGTCTTTTGCTTTGGAAATGTGCAGTCCGTAAATCTTGCGCTCTCTGAACTTGGACACCTGCCTTCTGTTTCATAGTTATAGCCAATATGTGCTTATTTTGTGTTCAAGTCTACTTAATTCAGTATTAGAGTGGATTTCAATCATAGCATACTTAAATATTCTTTTGCACTGTCTCTTCTGTGTTAATAGTCTGTCTGTTGTGTACTTTATGTCTTCAGTATATTATCAGTTTAAATATTGCAGTGTCTGTCATACATGACAAAAGTAATACTTCATCAACCCATTTTGCTAATTTGAGACATTCTTCACAGAATACTGCTAGGTATACCCTATAGTGTAAATGATTTAAAAAACAAATATTTCACTTTTTGACTAGTGTCCCATTGCATTTAAAAATATCCATAGCCCCACCAATGAAGTTCTGTGCCATACCTGAAGATAAGCAGAACCGGTGCATTGAAGCAGGCTGCCCTCTTGAACTTGAGTGTGAGATATCAAATCCTGCTGCTCATGTCACCTGGTACAAAGATGGTAGAGAACTGGAACCCCACAGTGAAATTGAGACTCTGTCTGAGGGTGCCAAGAGAAAGCTGTCTGTCCCAGCAGCTGAGGTTCACCACACGGGGATGTACACCTGCAAGACAGCAGATGATGCAGTCAGATTTAATGTGGATGTCAAAGGTGACATGCAACTGTGTTTTAATTTCTGATTTGATTTTCATGTGTGGTACATACAGTACTTTCTTCAGAAGGCATAGTAATGTTCTTTTTTATGCAACTCAATCCTGTGTAGTTCCGCCACCAAGGTTCATACCACTTCCAGAAGTAGAGACGAACAAGTCTGTCACAGTAGGCCAGCCAATCGTGCTCAAATGTTGGATTTCAGACCATAAGGCCACAGTCAGCTGGTATAAGGATGGAGAACAGTTGTCTGGGGAGCATGGAGTCACTATGGAGACAGAGGGAAATGAGCGAAAACTGATTGTTGCCTCAGCAAGTCTCTCTGACTCCGGGCAATTCAGCTGTGCTGTTGCTGACGATGCTGTTTCATTCAAGGTGGATGTTCAAGGTGATTCCTTCACTACTGTACATTGTTACCCAGATTTGCAGTCTATGAGGTCCTAACCTTTGTCAAATTCGTTTTTTTTCTTTTCTGTAAATCAAATTCCAGACTGATGTCTCCTCTAGGCCAATAATCTGAATTTGGTTTATATTTACATTAAATATTTCGATTTTTTTTTTGTTTTTCATTATTAGGAATTCTAGTGCTATGTAACCCAAATCTTTCAACAAAATGCTTCTTTTAAACCTTCCCCAAAACTCTCATAGCTCTGCCTGTAAGGTTCTCTGCACTTCCGGATGTTGCAAGGAACAAGTTTGTTGAAGCAGGATGTCCCATTGTACTACAGTGTGAGATCTCAGACCCCACAGCCCTGGTGTCCTGGTTTAAGGATGGAAATCAAGTCCACCCATTGGCTGGTCTTGACATCCTATCTGAGGGCACCTTCAGGACGTTGATCATCCAATCAGCAGAGTTGAGTCACTCGGGAGCATACAGCTGTCAGTCTGAGGATGATCGCATAGCATTCAAGGTGGATGTTGCAGGTGATTTTGAGCATATACTTCTTCTCAAAACCACTAACTGATTGTGTAGATAATAATAATGCTTCATCCACTAAATGCTGTTTGCCAAAATTAAAACTTTTAACCTGTAACAGTAGTGTAAACATACTCAATAATGACAATCCTAATCAGATCAAAAATGATGAATACTTACAATTGACCATCTAATCGTACATAACCAAAACTATCCACACAGAGTTGGAGACATCTGCTTAGTGTTTAGAGAGTGCATAGTTTGTAGATCATCTCCACTTCTGTTTTGTCAGCGTGTGAAATTTGAGTCCAAAACTGACTGTTACTTGGGGGGGGGGGGGGGGGGGGGGGGGGGG
>JASCQY010000071.1:7975134-8017169 GCA_030264315.1 Sardinella tawilis | reverse complement strand
GACTTTTATTGCCCCCCCCCCCCCCCCCCCCCCCCATCACCATTGGTACGATCTTAGTATTTCTCAGGTATTATAAAAAAAATAGTGTAAAACTAGCTGAGTGGTGATTTAATATAACACATAGAACTCCTAAAACTTGAATCACACATCTTTGGTGGTCCATTTTGCTATACTTAAATGTTAAATATTCTAAAGAGAAATCTAAACTATAATAGAAAAAAACTGTATGCAGTGTGACCATTAAATTATGTTTTTGAATGAATGGAAATATCTGTAGCTCTGCCAGTGAGGTTCTCAGCTGTTCCAGAGGTTGAGAAGAGCAAGTCCATTGAAGCAGGCCGTCCTATTGTTCTCCAATGTGAGATCACAGACCCTGCTGCGGCGGTTCAGTGGTACAAGGACGGGGAGCAGCTTCTGCCTCAGTTGGGATTTTACATCCAGTCAAAGGGCACCATGAGGACACTGATTATCCAGTCAGCCGAGTTTTCCCGCTCGGGCTTGTACAGTTGTAAAACAGCTGATGATATCAGCGAATTTTATGTGGACGTGAAAGGTGACATACAACAGCTTTGCCAAAAGTTACTTTTTGTCACAACCAAAACTAACCAGTATCGTTGCAGCCTATTAATTCTATTGTCATCCTATGAAAGCCTTCCTTTCCATCCCTGGAGAGAACCATTCCGTTGCTTCTGTCAGCCATTTAACCAGTTTCCTAATATTGGACCACTTCTCCTCGAACCACTTTTGCTCCACGCTCATCAGAACTATTTATCCTTTCTTTGTTTTTTTTTTTGTCTTTTTCCCCCTCATCTCTAGTTCCCATTCACTACACATATTTATGCTTTTCATTTTAGATACACATCAGAGAACACCTCTTGAGGATCAATGCATGTAGTTTCACATGACCATGTTTTTCACATTTCTAACTGCACTACGGCCCTCAAAAGGCTACCATTAACCAAATTATCACATTATTCTTGCTTCTACAGTGGAGACTGATTTCTCCAGAGCTATTCAAGCAATCATCGCCATTGCTCAAAAAAAAAAAAAAAAGCATGCTTGACTCACGCAATCTTGTTCCACACTCTCACAGAAAACGATGGAGTCCATTGGGATGTGTACTAATTAGGTCATTCTCCCCCACAGCACCTCCTGTGACATTTGCCTATGTCCCCGTGGAAGATCTCCACAAGAACATTGTGGAGCAAGAATGCCTCGCCCTCTCATGTGAGGTGTCAAGGGCTGACGCCGTGACTCAATGGTATAAGGATGGAGTTGAGGTGCAGTCCGATGACAATACTTTGCTCGAGGCAGAAGGCCCAGTGCGCAAGCTTACTATCCAGGTGTCTCAACTGTCAGACTCTGGAACATATACCTGCCGTGCAGGAGACAGCGCCTTAATGTTCAAGGTTAATGTAAGAGGTATGGAACAAATTACAGGAGATAATAAAAAATACCAGGGTGGTACATTGTACCATCAGATTTCACTGACACAGTGTTTTCATACAGAACCGCCAGTCAAAATTGTCTTCCCAAAAGAAGATGTTCACTTGGACCGTCATGTCCCAGAGGAGATAGTGTTGAGCTGTGAACTCTCTAGGCCCAATGCTACTGTGACTTGGTTCAAAGATGGACAGAAGTTGCAGGACAGTGAGAATATCAAACTGAAGTCGGAAGGGCCATACAGACGGCTCAAGGTTCTCCGCAGCGGTGTAGAGGATTCCGGGGAATATGTTTGCGATACAGCTGATGACAGAATATTCTTCCAGCTGAACATCACAGGTATTAAAAATCACACACAGCTGTAGATATAATTCAAATGGGAAAAGGGTGTGTATACTCTACTTTTCAGCGTTGCAAAAATATTTTTGTGGGAAAATCAAGCTGAACTTTAACAGAAAACTCCATGTTAACACTTGATTAAATGTATTACAATTTTCCGCTTGCAGAGCCTCCTGTGCGTATTGTATCTCCAAGTCAGTCCCAAATGGAGCTCTGTCAGCAGACTGCGGAGCGGATGGTACTGAGTTGTGAGATCTCCAGAGCTAATGCTGCAGTGCGTTGGTATCGGGATGGGCTTGAGGTGGAGGAAAACGATAATCTTATCCTGGAGGTGGATGGAGTCTACAGGAGGCTTATCATCCCAGAAACCACCATCAAAGACTCTGCTGAATATGTGTGTGACACTGGTGATGATTCAGTCACCTTCTTTGTCAACATTGCAGGTACAATTTTTGCTATATTACACTGGAAAACGCAATACCAGGGGGATCCTTACGTTTGGTTTCTACTGTACCTGTCAGTTTTAACTTTAAGCTCTGTCTGTTCCTCCACACAGAACCTCCAGTGAGGTTTCTCCGCCCAAGAAAAATGGCTTGTGGTGTGGATGTCTTTGTGGGTGACCCTATCTTGCTTGAATGTGAGGTATCAAGAGCAACTGCTGAGGTGACTTGGAAAAAGAATGGAGAAGAAATTGAAGAAAGCTCAAAGATCACCATATTTGTAGATGGTCTTATTCGCCAAGTAGTCATCCAGTCTGCTACCCTAGCAGATGCAGGCCAATACATGTGTGACGCAAAGGATGATGTCATGGATTTCCACATCAGTGTGACAGGTAATAGACCTGTAGACAATAGCCAATAAAATACTTTTTAATATCCAGACGTACATCCCACAATACTGCTCCATTTCATAGTAATCCATCAGAAATTAATGCATTCCTTCTTGTTTTTCTTTTGGTCCAGAGCCCCCTATTCAAATTCTGAGAAAGGATGAAATAGTGACCGAAAGACACATAATCACACCCGATGACATAGTGTTGAAGTGTGAGTTGTCTCGCTCCATTGGAACTGTCGACTGGTACAAGAACAATGAGCGGGTTGTGGAGAGTGACCGCTTATCATTCGAGGCTGAGGGAGCATTTCGAACCTTGGTTATCTTAAACTCTGAGGTTGCTGATGCCGGAGATTACATCTGTGATGCGAAAGATGACAAGATTCAATTCTCTGTTACTGTGGAAGGTAAGATGAGGTGATTTTTTGTGCAAACTTAAAACTTAATTCATTTATCAACAACATTTATTGGCTTTGAGAAATGTTCTTAGCTTGAAAGGGCCTCATGAAGTGTAGAGTTAGGGATTCATCGACTTACGACAACAGTGTCTTCTTGTCAGTGGGGTTGAGACACAAATCAGACAAATGTTGTTTCGTTGTCCAGAGCCACCAGTGACCATTCTAGGAAATTCACAGCACCCCGAACACCATAGCCTGGTAGCAGGAGATGACCTGATACTGGAGTGTGAGGTGTCTCGGTCTAATGCGCCGGTTGAATGGTACTGCGATGGGAGGTTACTGAACCCAGACTTGCGAACACACATAGAAAGTCGAGGGACAGTGAGGAAACTTGTCCTTACTTGCCTTGAACTGTCAGACACGGGGGAATACATGTGCGATGCCGCGGATGACAAAATGATAATCTTGGTGAGAGTCCAAGGTAATGAAACTGCGATTTAATCAATACTGAATGAAGAGGATGCAGTGTACATTTCTGGCTCATCAGTTCAGGTGTGTCTTTATATATTTGTGATCCTGATATCTGTTTCTCCTGCTGTCTTTTAGAACCACCAACAAAGTTTCTTAATAAAGAAGATGAGAACAAGATTGTCACCTGTGAAAATGACAAGGTTACACTTTGTGCCAAAGTGAACAAGGAAAAAGCCAAAGTCCGTTGGTTGAAAGACAAGGAGCCCCTTTTAGGAAGTCGTTTCAAAACAAGCACTGATGGAAAAAATCATTACCTCATCATTGACCCAGTGAAGAGGTCAGACTGTGGTACTTTTGTGTGTGACTCAAGCACCGATGAAATGGACTTCATTGTTGTTGTCAAAGGTAGGTTTATAGGAACAATAGCACAGTTATTCTGATTTGAACGTCTGTTGTCGTTCTGTCACTCTACTATAATGCAAACTATGCAACTGTTTTAAAATTAGAACTGAAGGTGAAATTCTCCAAGCCTCTGGAAAATGTAATCGGCCTCAAGGATAGTGATCTTGTTTTGCGATGTGAGCTCTACAAGCCAAGGGGAGACGTTCAGTGGCTCAAGGACAGTCAGGAGATCACCCCGAGCCACCACTTTACCATCAGAGCCGACGCCTGTGAAAGAAGCCTCACCATACACAATGTCACATTAGAGGACGCTGGAGTTTACACCTGTGAATCCAAAGATGAGAAGACATGTGCAACTGTTGAAGTGCAGAGTAAGTGGAAATATGAGATATCAGATTGGTGATGTTTTCAGTTCATTTTCAAATCCATTAGCATTGCTTGTTAGCATCTCGCTGTCTATTTTTGTTTAATCTACAGAGCCTCGCGTTGTTGAGTTTATTGCTGAGCTTCACAACATTACTGTCATGGAGGGAGAGGATGCCACATTCAAATGTGTCCTGTCACCTGAGGACGCTAAACTGGTGTGGCGCATGAATGAGAAGCCAATCGTTGCAGACGAGAAGTTCACCATGTCTAGCTGTGGCCTGTCCCACACTCTTCACATTCATAACTGCCAGGTTGGAGATACCTCCAGGGTGACCGCAGAGGCTGAAGGTGTGGTGTCCAAGGCCAGTCTTCGAGTGCAAGGTGAGGTCCTGTCAGACTTACTCTTACTGTCTTAGCATACTATGCCTGATGCATTTAGCGTAACATGACCCTGACATATTTTGGCATCTAAGACTAATGCAATAGAAAACCTTGAGTGCTCAAGAAGTCCTTCAGTGAGGTAAAGCTTGTGTTTAAATGCTGACATAATATTTTGCAAACTGTAAGGGACTTATCTGGTGATACTGTTCCCCTTCAGGCGCATCGCCAAGGGCGGGCTTTAGGGGGGCAATGGCCCCCTCCAAATGAGCATCGTGTGTGCCCCCCCCAACAAAATCTACCCAAATGCCAAGCTCCCCTTCCAAAAATGAATGACCAAGGAAAAAAAAATAAAACTGTTGCCTGTGTTTGTGTGCTAATTTGCAAATAATAATACACTGTTGAAATATTTTTACGAACATAATGTGCAAGAGTGATGCCCGGAAATAAATAAATCATCTAGCAAGAATGAATGTCAATGACCTCTGAACTGGCGCTGTTGCAGCAGCAGTAACATCTCTTGTGATAAAAGGTGCGCGGTACAGTTTTTTTTTTTTTTCCCTAAAACCTTTACTAATTTTGTTAATATCATGGAGCAAATAAAAAAACAATTTATTATGTTCATAAAAGTCAAAAATGCATTAAACATTACAGTAGAGGTAAAGTTTATGTAGCCTGTTTATGCAGGCGCTTTTGTCAAAAATGTAGGCAGTGAACAGGGCAAGCATCTAGTTCATGAGCAAATGCCATTATAAGCCACTACTGTGAAATTAATAGTCTAAACACATGACAACAGTTTTTTGCAACTGGTGCTGTGTGCTGTGTTTTATAATGCCTGTTCTCCAACTTAATTGCATGTAGCATGTACTTTGGACTCATTTGACTAATGTGAGTGAACTACATCCAGCTGAAAAACACAAAGTTGTCATCTATCAGTGTTATTGACCAAGGTCCTCTCTATAGGCCCGGGATTTTAACTTGACAGTCAGTGCTGGCAACCTGAGAAGAAGAAGGCCTGAACCATGTTATCCTAATTCTTTTTAGGGCAAAATGAATGCCTCTGACGATATGTCTACACAAATTAGGCCTATTTATTGTCTCATGTCTAGCTGACTTGCACAGACCTACTTTGGTATATGTTCGAATGTGTAAGGCCTGTTTGCATTTGCAACAGACTTCACTGCCCCAACTCTTTGAATGCCCCAGCCCCACAGTTCTGTTGCCCCTTGAAAGCAGTGGTGAAACCTCGGCCATCACATCATGTTCTTTGCAGGCCCGAGTAGCTCTTTAATGCCACGTCAACATATTTCAGATAAATAATGACCCTCTCAGACATGCCAGAATTGTTGAAAAGGTGCCTGTGATGGCTTGAGCTTAGCAGCTTCTCCAGTTAGGATTCCACTGTTAACTGACAGACACAAGTGGCACTACTATGTAACACACAAACCACAGAAATTACCCGCCTGTACGAGCACATCGAGCACTATAATGCATTTCTAAACCATCTTTTTTTTTCACGATTAAATATCACTTTTCATTTTTAATGGTGAATGTACATGATAATTATTTTCATTATTGCTGAAGACTACATGTAGGCTACTGTATCACAGCGAGTTGGCTAGCTGGCAGTACCCTACTGTCACGGAATGTAAAGCAAGTAACTAATAGTTATCCAATTAGCCTGCTAGATGTAGACTGTCTCATAATGGCTAACTGTCAGTGTGGTATATAAAATATTCTATGCTGCTATATATTCAGAGGCGCAGGTGGTGTTTACCAGGAATATGAAGGATATGGTTGCGGAGGAGTATGGCGAAGCCACATTGGAGGTGGAGGTCAGTCTGGACTCTGGCGAGGTGCAGTGGATGAGACATGGGCTAGTTATACAAGCTGGGTCCAAGTTCACCCTGAAACAGATCGACAGGAAGCACAGCCTTACCATCCACAAACTTGTCCTCTCTGACCGTGGCGCTTACAGCTGTGAAACGCTCCATGACCGCACGCAGGCAAACCTCAGCGTGGAACGTGAGTACACGCGTGCCAAGTTGCTTTCTCACTATGTGCTGTTGTTGTTTGTTTACCGGTTGCCGGTGGCTGGTGGCCGGTGATGATGCTGCTTCAACTTGACCGGTTGTTACTGCCATTTGTTTTTCTTTTCTTTTTTCCCTAAACAAATTTGATTATCTGACTCGGAGTAATATGAGCAAGGGCCTGCTCCTTCTGTGACACTTGTTGCCTAATGTGTGACGGCCACCAACAGGTGACTGATAGTCGACCTACTGATTCTCAGGGAGCAGAATTCTATATTGACATTAGATCAGAGAGACCGAGATAATTTAATTAAAAGAGTCAAATGAGAACCATCTTGCTGATAGGAGTGGGTCGTTGTTGAGTAACCCTCTTAATCCCTCTTGCTTGGCTGTGAAAATGCAGATATTATCAGATGAGTATTTGAAGCAAGTCTTTCTCTGTTTCAGAAGTTACTCAGGTCATGGTCCATTTACTGATGTTATCTGATGGAGGAAAGTCTTCACTTTAACTTGAATTTACACATGTAATTTAATGTCCCAGAGTCCAGTAGTGTAAGTTATTCGCATACATAGCGTGCTTCCAGTGATTTAAAGGTGTTGTAGTATTGTTATACTTCTGTTGGGATAGAGCAGTCAGTTGCAGGAAAGTCTGTGCTTTGACGGCTGTTGGCACCTCTGGTGAATTTGGATCTCTTTTCATTGCAGCTAAATTTATGCACTGGCCTTGAAAATCTCTGGTGGTGTCACCAACTCTCAAAAATAAACCACTCTTTTCCATGGGGAATGCCTGTCTGGTTTGAAAGCAGTTTAAGAAAAAAAAAATGTTGGCTTTGTTTTAAGTTCTTGTCAATAATGGCAGATCTTAATTGTATTTCATAGTAATATCCCCATGTTTGAATTATTTCTGCATTTCGCTCCATGAAAATGTTTAAATTGCCTACATTTATTGGTAAGTATATCATGACCAAATATTTTATTTACTCCCACTCCCCAGCAAGAAAAATAAAAATTCGCAAGGGCCTGAGCGAAATTCAGACTTTTGAGCGTGAAACGGCCTCGTTTGAGGTGGAGCTGTCCCACAGCAACGTGGAGGCGGCATGGCAGAAGGACGGAGCCCGTCTAAAGCCCAGCAGCCGCTGGCGCATGAGCAGCAAGGGTCGTGTGCACGGTCTCACCATCTCCAACCTCAGCCTAGAGGACACGGGCACCTACACATTCTCTGCCGAGAACGCTAAGACCTCAGCAAGACTGACTGTCAAAGGTAATACACACACACAACCCTTACGACAGTGGAACTCATGTGTAACTCATGTCTAACATTGAGCAAACGTTACACTATTCAGGGCTTCAGTGCACATTCAGTGTTGCTGTATGGGTCCCATTAGCACCTACAAGCGCTCTTTTAACTTCTCCAGCAGTGACATATGGACATATGGTGAAGTAGAAGCTATGTAGCTATGTTAAGCTATTAATAACTGTTAATCTATTAATAACTTGCTTGTCAACAAATTATGAGTAAATGTCACGTTGGGTACAGGCACCCATAAAGATGGGAACTTTGCTGACAACAGTCTTCATAGATTAAGAAAAACAACATCCTAGTAAACATTTCAAACCAAAGCCTTTAATCTAAAGAAACATTTTGTAAGTACTCAATGTAGCCTACTGGATAAAACCAAAATACTACAAAAATAATCAATGTTGTAAAACACGATTGTAAACAGAATTCTGAAACTGAGAGAGCACAAATGTCGGCAATGTCATAGAACAGCCAATCACAATACTGTATGACATAATCAGGAGAAAACAATAATTTCTAGCAATTAATCAAAAGCCTTTTCATTGAGCATGAACATGTGCAAATGTCTCAGGTAGGGCTCTTCAGTTAGTGTTGACAAACGTGCTGCAGTACTTTTTTCCTATTGATATTTTGACCAAATTATAACACAGATGGCCTCCAGAACATACAGCACATATAGACCATTTCAGGTTCTAATTCCATAGCTGGATAAAACAATGCTTGAACATTCTATCTTGGTCCCCAGCTACTTCCTGTTACATTAACATAACATATAGAATGTTAAACAGGAAGTGCTGGGGGAGCCGTTCTAGAACTAGAACCTGAAATGGTCTATAATATGATGCAAAACAATTTTGTGCCCATGGTCCCCTTGCTGCAGGCCTGAATAGAAGCTGATTATACTTCTATAGGCTATACACTGTAAAAAAGGATTTGCAATGCTTGCTTGAAAAATGTGTGGAAACTTGTTGCCTCAAACAGGTTAAGTAACCATAACTAGTCTCTTTCAAGTTATGGTAAAGATATATTCAAAGAGACAAGTAATCTTTACTTACCTTATTTCAGGCAACGAGTTTCCACACAAGTAATCATTACAAATAATTTTTAACAGTGTAGGAAACACAGACATTTGGAATGAACACAAAGTAAGGAAAAAGAAAGACAGAGAAGACTGCAGTGCATAGCTGGTTAGTATATAATCTCCTGCCAACTCTGTCTCTGCTATACAGCCACAGACGCAGCAGTCAATGTAAACATCAGTGGCGAGGCAGACAGGGTTTAGTAACTCACTCAGCAGTGTTACATGAGGGGCCTACCCATGACCCATGGAGCAACTGAAAAGCTACACATTGGAAATAACATTCCCATGCCAACAGCGGGGGGTAAAGGGGTGGCGAGCCATAACGTAAGCCCAGAAAAGGGCTTGGATTTCAGCCGCTGATGGCAGGACAATGGCATGGAGTGTGGGCCGTGCTACCACTCTCGCTATGCCTCAGGTTACGGATATATAAAAAGACCTTCTACGTCACATGATCAGATTAAGGCTACTGAAACTTTTGAGGTATTCACAAGCATAAGTCCAGTGTGTAAGGTAATCTCTGCTATGTAAAGTCAATCAGTAGCGCTTATCCCTCCGAGTCTGGGACCTGTCAGTATGGATGACAATAGTATAAATACTATCATTACCATGTGATTGCTATACAAGGAGCTCGAGAGGGGAGATGTGATGGAGCAGATTGGGTCACGATGGAGCGCCTCCAAGGGGGGTTAGGGTGGTTAGGGGGGTTGGGGGGAGTACACAGGAGCCCAGACACCGCTGTGAGATATAGGCTACTAGAGGTCTGGCCTTAATGATTTCAAACTATTTCATAACGCATACATAACAGCATGTCACCAAGAAATCACATGCTAGCTCACAAGAAGGTGTCGGGTAGTGTAATGATTTCATATTTAGCACTGCAGTGTTCCATACTTGTGTGTTTATATATTGTTTGTGTGTTGTGCATGTGTGTGTGTGTGTGTGTGTGTGTGTGTGTGTTTGTGCTTCAGAAACACCTGTAACTATTCTAAAAAAGCTTGAGGATTTAAGATTCCCAGAGGCCTCAGCGGTTACCATGGAATGTGAACTATCGAGACATAACGTAGAGGTTAAATGGACAAAGGTAACTTTTCCCTTTTTTCCCTCGGGGCTTTACAGGCTAGGCTACTGCTTACTCACAAGAACAGTCTTACACAGGTCTTACAGATGTACCGCTCACAGTTCTACCATATTTAATCATTTCATATTTACTTTTATACTGTGTTTCATAGCAGAGAAAAACTGTGATGTGTGTTTCCTCTGGAATGCAGGATGACGTGGAAGTGAAGCCTGGCAAAAATCATCGCATTTATTCCATGGGCCGTAAGCGTTTCCTTCAGATCCTCAGGTGTGAGATGGCCGACTCTGGTGCTTACACGTGCGACGCAGGAGACACCTGTACTAGCTGCTCCTTGGAAGTATATGGTACTAATTTTTAACATCCCTACACACTGGCATGTGGCCACACCACTTCACCATGTGCAGGACTTGAATGTTAATGCAGGAATCAACCAGCAGGGGGATTGTCAGAGCAGTACAATACTGCCATCAGCTGGTAGTATTCAATAAAGATCAGTGTTGATAAAGTTCTATGGACCCTTCATAACAGATATTTCAAATGCGCCAAAATTTCACACCATGTTGAATGTTTACCATAGACAATTAGGTAACAGATAATAGTAATAATAATTTTACACAGAATAGACAAAACTTTGGTCTAAAGTGTACATGAATATAATAGATGATATCTTATATATGTATATAATCTTATATATATAATCTGTAGGACTATTACTTTTTAAATATTATTATGGATATTTGTTTAATTTATATTATTATAATTATTGCATAATAATGTTACATAATAATGTTACAATTATACATGTGATTTATTTTATCTGCTTGTTTGGCTTGTTTTTGTTTGTTTAAACAGAGCCAGAGCTTGAGATCGTCCAGGGTCTGGAGGATCTGGACATCCAGGAGGACGAGAATGCCGTGTTCATGTGTGAGCTGTCTCTGGAAAGTGTCCCGGGAGAGTGGTTCAAAAACGGCGAGAAGATCAAACCCACCAACAGCATTAGGATCCGGCAGGAAGGTCATCATGCATGTTTATTTTCCACATGCCGTGTTTGACTCCCTGTTTCCCACAGCAGTGTTAATGTATAGCATGGAGCACTTGAGAAGATGCAGCGCCTGGTCTAACTGTTTGTGTCTTGTGTTCTGAACAGGAACCAAGCACTTCCTCCTGATTTGCAACATCAAGGGAGAAGACTCGGGGGAGATCAAATTTGTTGCCAAAAATATAGAGTCCGTAGCCTACCTGGAAGTGGAGGGTAACATAAATCTTTTTATGCTATTTCTGAGAAGCTCCTACCCAACAGCATTTTAAACATGGATAGCGGCCTTTAGGCAGAACTAACACTTATTCTTTATTTATTATTTGCCTCTCAAACATTACACTGAATTAGAAAAAAAGGAATATTTGACTCTCTTAGAAATGGGTGATCTTTATGAAAAGGTTTAAGTTATTGTTGATTTAATTTAATTTGTTTGTCTTATTTGTGTGTCTTACTTAACTTGTTTCCAACAGAACTCCCAGTCAATATAGTTCAGCCTCTTCAGGACAAAACCGCTCTGGAAAAGAGCCGTGTCATTTTGGACTGCACTGTGTCTAATCCACGCTGCAGCATCCGCTGGTATAAAGGCAGCAATGTGATCCTGCCCTCCGAGCGCTTTGAGATCTGCAGTGAGGGCTGCTACAGGAAGCTCGTCATCCAGCAGGTGGCGTTGGAGGACGAGGGCACTTACAGTGTCCAGGTTGGAGATTATACGTGCTCGGCCAAGCTCACAGTAGAACGTAAGTCAGATAGCCTATTTCATGTAGGCCTATGGCACGATAAGGAATGTTTTGCATGTGTTCCAATATAGCTACACCGCAGTTTAAGGAGGTGTTGTTTGTGGTTAAATAATTATTTTAAGATGTGTCTAAAATAGTCTGTCCTTACTCACTGCCGGGGGCAATAACATGCAGTAGTGTCACCTCCTATTTTAGTAATAGTGCTAATTTGTTAATACAAATAGTGGAAATGATGGTCTCTTAAAGTAGTAAGAAACTGTTTGTTATTGTCATTACAGTTTTGCAGTCATTACACTGCCCTCTAGTGACAGCCCCCTTTAATTACTCTAGTTGTGGGTTAAACCAAGAGCTTAACATGCAAATTACCCCATGGCTATCTATCAAGAATCAGCTTCAGCTACTGCAGTTCTCATCTTTGCAATGAATCTGCTCCTTTCTTCCATGAACCGCACAGCCCAGTCGCTGCTAATGGTGCGAGAACTGCAGGATGTGGAGGTGGCGGCTCCTGACGAGGCCTACTTTGAGTGTGAGGTGTCCATGCCGGTGAGCAAGGCCCCTGTGTGGACGCTCAACGGGGAGAGCCTGCTGCCTGGCCCTCGGGTCCTGCTGGAGAAGATGGGCACCGTCCACAGGCTCACCCTGAGGCAGACGTCGGCGGACATGACTGGCACCATCCAGTTCACGTCGGGAAAAGCCAAGAGCACTGCCAGCCTTGTGGTTAAAAGTAAGCGTTTTTGAACGATCACCGTTTCATCTCTTGGTGGCGTTGACCACATTGTGCGGCACACGTCCAGTGAGGAGAAACGAAAGGGTGAAAGAGTCATCTATTAAATCGGGAACACTTAATAACCCAAATAAACAAGTTATAAATAAGCGATTCTTAATGTATCTGCGAATGTAGTGTAACATCACCTGCCCATGGGATGTTATGGGAAGATTAGTTGTGCCGATCAAGTTTCTGGGCCCTGGATATTGAAAAGCCTTGCATGGTGTAGTTGCATGCCCTCTGAATTTCAGGAGCAGATAAGGGCTCCAGAAGAAAGTTGTTGACAAGAGTCTTTCAACCAAACAGTCAACAGCTTTGCTTGGATAAGTATCTCGCCAACAGTTAGCCAAGAATATGCGATAGGACTCGCTGTAAGCAAACACTTAACATCATCCATCTACCATACATATGCATTGCGGGAGCACAGCCCGCACACACCCTGGCCAAGCACGGAACTGCTGAAGGAGGAGAATCTGAACAGACTTTTATAGTGCGTAGTGAGGATGTAAATGGTGGTTCTCTAATGGTTAGTTAATGGTCTTTAGACCATGAGTCATACACATATCACCTCTCACCATTTGGAGTCGTGAACTTGAACTCACATGGCAGGGAAGTTGAGGTTTTAACGATGCTAAATTCAGTGCGTGCTTATGGGTGAAAACCGCTAGCATGGTTTCATTACAGCTTTCTATATTATGAAATCCATATTTACTTTTAAAGCCATTGTTTACTCATTAATTATTTGTGTACTTTATAAAATATCAAATCTTCATTTTTCAGGTGATCTTTGAAATGCAGAATTGGTGCAGGCTGATGACCCCGAAGAGGATCTGCATTAATTTAGATTTTTAAAAGGTTATTACATTTTCTTACTTGTTAAACTGGGCTTGAACCTGAAAATTCTGTCAAATGTGATGACTTAAAAAATCTGTTAGGATATCATGTACTGGTCTTCTGCTTTGCTAAAATCATGTGGAGAATCGCACAAAGCATCTGGATATTAACAGTAAGCCCATGTGAGGCACACTCCAAATGTTGACGTTTAATTTCAATCTTATGTATTTGCAATTATGTTTAAGATATTCATAAGAAACCAGAGCCAATTGTCAACGTCTGTTACATGGTACATATTTATCGGTATATTTATAACGTTTTCATTAAATTACTTCAGCAGTAATATACAATGATATTCCCCAGGTCTTCTCAGATTTAATTTTCAATTTTTAGTACTGTCCGGTGAAGGTTATTTGTCAAAAGTTCATTCAGTGCATTTCCATGCAGCCAATAAACGGTTTTGAATCAGTTTAGTGAGAATAAACTGAATATGCCTGTCTTGTAAACGTCTTTTTCTGATTGGAATAAACCGAAAATGGCCATATTTGGTTTTTGAACAGGCATATGCTCTAAACATGGCATTCTACTTGCTTGTAAACAGGTTAAACGGTTTATTTACATAAATGAATTTGGCCAATAAACTGATTCAAAACCGTTTAATGGCTGCATGGAAATGCACTGATTGATTGATGTATATTTGTATTTTTGTCCTTTGTATAGACTTTTTTAAAGAATGGGATGCCGGCTTAAGGGTATGGTGAAGCAGGTCAGGGGGGCCGTCTAATCGGAGGCATGTGACAGTATGTACATACACTGGGCCAAAGGAAAGGTTAACGTAGATTGGTTGAGAAATGAAGCGTTTTACTTATCATATGTGACTTTTCACTTTCATTTCGCAAATAAGTTTTGAGCATGTACTCATCAATTAAGCTCTATTCCTGTGGAAGCTCTCTTTTCTGAATTCCATATTTATTATATTACTTTGTTTCAAGCAGCCTCATAGTACTGGATTTGTCGCATCTCTGTTTTATTTGTTTTGGAAGTACAGTATCTTTCAATAAAAGATTTCTCAAGCTATGATATGGCCATTTCTGTTCAAACACTAATACTGGTATTATCACTTGATTCACTGGCATGACATTTTATCATGATTACATATTATAATTTATGCAAATTATAAGTGTTCATGTAAATTGTCTCTTTGCATTGAATTGCAAACATTACATGAATATTACATTTGAACCTTTTGCTCCAATGCTGTAATTTATGACAGTTATTATGCATTAATTAATTTCATACTATGTAGGCCTATGTATACAAACATTCTGTAGGTTCAAGTGTGTTATTTTACTTTTGCCCTACTAATCCATCAAATTATCTACCATAGTAGCCTGTTAAACACAACACTTTAAGGGTGTAAGTTTGGTTTCATTCTTGTTTAGTACAAATTGTACCTATCTATTTGTGATGTGCTTACAACATACACCTCTTACAGTGACAGCAGGGACAGAGACAGTGTAGTGCACCCTTTAGGGTTACAGTATGAACTGTGATGTTTAAAACCATGGTTCATGAAACTGATTCATCTATTTGGATATTTTGCAAAGTCCTCTAGGGGGCATTATTTCAGTATGACATTCATACATAAAATATGCCTTGAAGTGTGACCATGAATGTATATCAGAAGCCTTGACCAAAAAAGAATACTATTTGCTTCAAACTTACATGTTCATCATGGAGCAATGGGCGAGTATTTAAAATTGAATTCGAAGACATATGGCCTATGTGAGAAAAATCTGAGGTGGGAAAATGGAAAATAAAACAGAATTCATTAATACTGATTGTTTTATTTCATAGCTTAATATGTTATGTGTTTCCATAAATATTCTACTAGATAGGTTTCATACAATTGAATATTTATTTAACCTTGGGGAGTTGACACCCTGCATCACTTATGAAGACAGCAGGAGCAAAAACAGAACTGAAAAAAGTTCACGCTTTTCTTTTCTTGTTCATGAAGACAAACACTGATCCCACACTTTTTGTATCCAGAAATGAAAGTGCACAGTAAGGGCCTCGGCGGAGGGCACAACGTTTACATTGTGATTTCACAACCTGGCTGTAACCTGCCACTTGAAGTGTGTCACAGTAACCCGCAAGCTGACTGCACTTCATCTCGGTCAATGCAGTGCAAAGGTCAGTGTGCAGTGGGCTGGGTTGAATGCAAGCCTGCCTGGCGGACAGAGGCCTCCAGAGAACCTTCACAGCCTTAGGTCTCCATGGCGATTCCATCATTTATTTATTTATTTATTTATCTATCTAGCTCGGAAGGTGCTTTGGGGGGAAATGATTTGGTCATTCTCAAATCATACATGACAGAAACAGATGGGTGATTATTGAAGCAGCTGCTTACTGAGAATATCAAAACACACAACTCTGTGCTCTGAGAGCATGTCCAATGTGATCAGAAGTCTGATCGTCACCTGTGGCAAATCTGACAGATTATCAGCATTCATTCATTTAATTCAAACAAGTGTTCTAAATATCAACACAACAGCTCCACAACTTTTCAGGTTTGTATCTGGAGCATCATAATTTCATGTACAGAAATGAATCATCCTGATGAGTACCATTTTATAATATCTATTTTTTTTTTTTTTGCAGATTACGTGTTGAAGGTCCTAACCTATAAGTGCCTAAGAGACATCAACACCAAGGCCTACTGTAGATTGTTGCTGAAGTACAAAGCATATTACATTCAATGCTATGTCAAAGATTAAAAGAAGAGAAAAGAAAGCAGATAAATGGTCAGATTCAAGTACTGAAGAGAATGGAGGAAGCCTTTGTGCTTGTCGAAACCAAACGTTAATCATACTGCTGTTGAAACCATTGTGATCACAAGTCTTTCCCCTTGGCACAGTACTGACATTATCATCATCATCACCGTCATCATCATCATGATCATCTTTACCATTATCATCAGCATCATCGCAATAAGAGCATGAAGGCACTGCGTTGTCAACATAACATCTATTAAAAATAAAACATTTAAAAATTTTATAAATGGACAAAAGTAGCATTATTTTAAAAACAACCAACAATGTTTTTTTTTGTGCTCTCACCCAAACACTCAAACGCAACAACAAGAACATCAACACAAAAACATCATCATCATCATCCCACACAAGAGAGTCTCTCCTCAGGCCCACTTGCATTGGCACTTGCGGGACTTTGCATCAGATTTCAATAACATGAGTTTACATATATAGAACCTCGACAGGGTCTATGAGTCGCGTCGCCCCTCCCCCCACCCAACCCCACCCAACCCAACCCAACCCTACCCCCCCACCATCCCAACAGTCGACACTGAGTCCAAACATACATGCGGCCGGATGATCTGGCCGCAAGGTGACAAAATGACACTCAGGGAGGGAGCTCTCCAGTCAGCTGCATATACCCTCTCTCAGGCCAGGTCTCAAATCAGGCGATGAGTGACCGACAACGGTTAATGCACTTCACAAATTTTGTGACAGGTAACATGGTTAATGCATTGAACATCTGTAGAGTATGTGTAATAATTAGTATTAAAATATTCCAGTATCTTTCTGCGTTAATATCACAAATAACACATATTCTTGGAATTTTTTTTAAACAATGTCTATATCAAACTGCAACTAATAACTACATTTTTTTCATTAAAAAGGGTTTTTAAGGCAATATAAGGCATATATGTGAGGGTCACAAATCCATCTGATTGTTTTAGTTTTTTACATTGAGTGGGGAGCTGACAGCAGGGACTGGCACTACAGTGGGACCACACCAGTTTATCTTTTCTACATCCATACGGGCTTGTCTCGGCACTGAGTAAATTGCTACAAAGAATGATTGTGGCAGTATTAGGAGGTCTTGATTCCAACCCCCTCAAAAAAAAAAAAAAAAAAAAGATTAGGGGAAAAAATAACACATGAAGTAAAAGATGAATAAATATAACTTTTTAAAAATTTGGCGAGGTGGGAGAGACAGCATAGAACCTGACATGATTGCCATCATTGTTACATCCTTACTTGGGCTTCTGAGATAAACTCAATTTTACAAAAATAAAAGGGGGAATGAGGGCAGTTTAGCTCAAGAAAAGCACCCAAGTAACTGATGTAAAAAGCGTGTCACGTGAGACACGCTCCTATTCACCGTGTAAATACCAAAAAGGACTAGCAATTATTTGAGTCCTTTCCACAGTTCCTTTAAATGGGCTTCCCTCAACTGCGTCTGGGAAGAAAATCAATTGAATGAATAGAGGGATAACACATGTTCAAGTGTTAAAATGATCAATGCAAATATCATGTTTCTTGTTTGATAATGAAGTAGTCCCACAGTTCCATCTCTTTATATAAAAAAAACCAAACCAAGGATTCTTCCAGCTGTTGTCTCTCTCAGCCAATAGAAAAAGTCCTGTGAATGGAATTCTGGGTAAAGTGATTCAGACCGAGACAGAAGCTGGTCCTTTAGGTGGGAAGCAGCGTGGGGCCCCATGCCCTAGCAGGCCTCCCTGGCCCCGAGGTGAAAGCTGCCTCAGTGGTCAAGCTAGCTTGTAGTCCTGTGCTGTTTCAGGACAGCGTACACATCATCTACTTTACTCAGTCTCTCGAAGAACGGGATGAGATCGAGCAGCTCTGTGTCGGACATGTCATCGAACCAGGATGCTACAGGCACCTAGAGGGCCAAGGAGAGGCACAGGAGAGAGAGAACATTGGTCACATGATGGCCTCGAGGATTTTAGAGTAAATGTGCAATTATCACACTTCAATTGACTCTTAATAATCCCTTGAATGAATGAAAATCAATCAAAATCAATCTATTCAAATAAACATGAAAAGGTTCATAAAAACATGACAAAACATGAGAAAAGTAAGAACATACAGCATTGTCTGGGTGGAAGATGTAGGAGGCAGGGGAATTGTCCACGATGATGACCTTGTTCAGGTCCCGGCCTAGGCGGCTAAGGTCCTTGACGTAATTGCCACGGTGGAACACACACGATTCTCTAAAGAGTCGACTGCGGAAGGCACCCCACTTGTCCAGCAGATCTGATACGGGGTCCGCATACTGCCATTTTCATGAAAACACAAGGGAGAGATTTGGTTCAAGCACGCGGGAAACATGAGAGGGAGGGTAGTAAAAGCAATAGCACATCACTGGCAAAAAACTTGCGCGGCTGCTGGGGTGTGAAGAGGAGAGGGGGAGCAGGTGCGGGGGGTTGTTACGAGGCGCTAACCTCGATACTTTGGTTTGGAGCGAGATGTGGGCCTATGGCCTGAGGGGCAACACAAGAAAACAGTTGTTCTACTCACCTTTGCTAAGCTGGCGGTGAAAAGCACGCACTCAAACAATTCGCCCATGCGTTTGAGAAACTCGTCCACATGGGGCCTCTTCAGCACGTACACCTGGGTAGGGGAGGAGGAAAACTCAGGGTCAGACCCCCTCAAAGGCAAGAACAAAACTATTCACACCACCACACATTTTACATTCAGATTTGCATTTACGACTCTCATTCAAATAAAGCCACAGTAAGTGCCACTGAGTTTAGACTCCGGAATTGTAGGTCAGACTATTCCATGATTCTCCCATTCCCTGTCCGTCAGGGCAGAGCTCAGTTTTCCTGCAGTGAAGATTAACTAATAAACACCAAGCACTATCCATGGGTCACTGGATGCGGGTAAGGCACTTTATGGGGATGTCAAACGACGACCCCATTTCAAGCCATGCCGTAAAATGGTTTGTTTTTCATGGGAGGTCGTGTCTGCCAGACATCTTTATGGAGACGGTGGTCTTGCTCCTGAACCAAGTTATCCCGAATAGGCTTTCCACGACTTAACAAGCCTATCCTGGATTACTTGAAACAGGCACAAGCCTTGTCCAGCTTGGGGAATGCTTTCTGGTCGGCCGCGACTTGGTGCTGCGCTTGCCCTTTAAAGGACTAATGTTCCCTGCCAGCCCAGAGACTGTGAGAGCAGTAGAAGTGTGCTCTGAGTGAGATTGATGGGCAGTGAGTTCTGAGAAGCCAGCCAGGGTTTCGTCGTTTCGTCAGGACACTGAAATAGCCACCTGCTGCTCGGACCCATCAACAGAGAAGGCCACTGCTCATGTCAGGTAGCATGCCCAGAGGAGAAGTGATAGGTAAACAGAAAGGGAAATACAAACGGCTGGAAAAGCACCAGAATGGCCCAAAAAGACACCCTGCTGTGAGAGAGGCATGCAGTCAGTTCAGTTTTCCTACTGTTGCACATGGCAGTCATGTCGTGCCTACCTGATGAACAGTCCCATCAATCTCAACTGGAATGATAAAATCAGCGTTGTTCACCGGCTGTTGACAGAAGAAATAAATCTTGGTCTAAACAAGGCGTGATTTCATTTCATTAAAGAAAAACAGACAACATTGCTTAACTCAAACAGGTTTTCAACACATTACAATATTGTAATCATTACTAAACGTACATTACATTAAACTGTATGGATAGTGAATCACCACTGAAAGGGTTAAACAAACACACACCACCACGTGCAGATGCAATTTCTGCAACTTAACCCTCCAAATAACAGTTGGCATATCCCAGCCTGCCGGAGCCTTCTGCCATTTGTAAAATAATATAAAGGACCACCTCATAAAGGCTGATTTATGAAGGCAGAGAGATGTAGCTTGTATACGCTGCATCTCAAATGTTAAGTTCGTCACGTGCATGTGGTATAGAGAAGATAGGACACCATGACCTACATTCACAGACTATGAAGTAACACTGAAGACGCCAGGAGCAGTGTGGAGCGAGACAAAGCCAACAATGATCACCAGGATAATTACTTGCTAACCACAAATAAAAAAAAGACTAATTCCTCACTACAGTAAGGTGCAGCAGGTTGTCTGGGATGCACTTGGCTCTACTGGGGAGGGAACAGGGGATATATTGACTTATTGACAACTCCAATACAATGAGATGAAAATGATTTAAGTGTCACTGTCGACACTCTCTGCTTAACAAAAGCCTGAGTCTGGTTTTCATTACCGCTCTACATAACACATTGCTGATGTAATACATTTCAGCTTAGGAGGAAAAAAATTCTTCCATAAACAGTAAAGGAATAAAAGGCTGGAGACGGACGGTTCTTGCCACAACACACCCATATTCCTGCACACACTTCCTTCAAGGAAGACCAAACGCGGGATCTGAATTCAATACTTCTGATTACCAATTTACACTGCATCCAGGGTTTTCAGATAAGAACGACTTTAATATTGCACACATTATGCAATTCAATTTCAACATGTGCCCTGTAGAGAACATCGGCTATCAGATATCTGACATTTGACCAGCACCAAGAACATACTGACAAGTTGAGCGATTTCATAAATGTGCCCCATGCTGTGCACTGATTGATCAAACATGTGCTGTTGCTGTGCAGGAAGTAGTATGTGTACTTTGACAATGTTGACCATCTGTCCAACACATGTACAGCCACGGTACATGGCTACAATTTTTTTTTCCAATATATACGGACAACACCCACTTTCAAAAATCCCCATGTTGTAGTGCAGTGCAGGAGCTTGTCAGTGTGGTGCTTTATGGTTGGTAAGGGGATTGGACAACTTTCAAATGTTATTGAGGCCGACTCCCATTTTGATTCGGTGTATCAATTCTGGCGCTTACAACTTCCTCATTTAGATTCCAAAGGAATACAGAAAATGTTGCGATGAAAAATATACTTATAAAAATATATTCATCATCTTATGATCTTAGCCATATTTGTAGTATTGATCT
Organism: Sardinella tawilis; assembly: GCA_030264315.1. Classification (NCBI taxonomy): domain Eukaryota; kingdom Metazoa; phylum Chordata; class Actinopteri; order Clupeiformes; family Clupeidae; genus Sardinella; species Sardinella tawilis. The sequence continues at coordinate 7,995,868 of JASCQY010000071.1, read as the reverse complement.
AAAGATATATGCAAGGGGCTATCAGAATTTATTGGCAGAAACAAATTTTTTACATTATATTACATCATTACATTTACATTCTTTTATTATTTCTGATATCACATATTAGCAAGAAGATCCTCTCAGCTGTACTCAGTTCATGTTTACCGCAGTCCAATGGTATGGAAGGGTGGACATCAGTGTGGACAATGACAAGGGAATGGGGTCAAGGGGTGGAGCATGGTTGGGTCTCTCCAACTTACCTTAAATGAACTGTGGACTAGTGTTTCATCTAGATCAATGACTACACAGATCTTCCCCGCATCTTTCGATTTAATCTGAGGCAGCAGGGGTTTGGCTGGGACCTGGGGTGAACAGACACAGGACAGGAAGTCAGGCTTCTGAACAGTGGCAGCATAAAAAAACACTTCAAACAGATATTAGAAAAACAACACATGCAGTGTACAGTGCAAAAAAAGACTGTGTGCATCATTTCATAAACAAACTCAAACACACTTTATGTACACTAAGCGAGTCCAGACAGCTCAAGTGAAGCTCCAACACTAACAGCAGCTGCCAGTATACCCCTGCCTGTGCAAGTCAGTAATGCAATACATTCAGTTCACAATCATGAATGACTCGTGTTTCAATACTGCCGTGTCAACGGAAAAAGAAAGGGGGAAAAAAATAAAAAAGCTTGCTTGCTTGTGGTGGCAGAGAGAGAAAGAGAGAGAGAGAGCGAGAGAGAGAGAGAGAGAGAGAGAGAGAGAGAGAGGAACAGCTCTGGAGGGGAGTGACCATGAGGGGGCACACGGAAGCTCTTTTCGTGCTTACATTCCGTGGGACGAGCCAGGCCGTGTGACTGAGGGCACTGCACTCAGGCTGGGATGGGGTTACACGACACCCTGGCCAAGCCATTCTCTGTCTGTCGGGAAAGTGCCCATGCTCTATACAGAAACACACTTAGCCAGCTGGAAGGGCAAAACATGCGTATGGGAAAAGCAACTGAACATACAGTAGGGACAGATGTGCTTATGCCTGAGCTGAGTTTGTCATTGAGGTAGTGTAGGGGAGTGTATTGTGGATAGGTGTCTTTTTAAGCTTCAGACTCAAATAACAAGCCCATATGACATGGAATCAGAGATGTACTTGAGCATTCTCTTCCCCTTATTTTAGCTCTGAGGCAAGACAATCTCAGACCAAAGTTAAAAACACACACCATGTCTGGTACCTTCAAAACAGGTCACAGGTAAAACTCAACAGGCATAAGTTTCAGTCTTCTTTTTTTATTTCAAGAACTGCAAAATTCACACCATGCATTAGGAATGTAACCTAACATGCTGAGCATTTTTTAAAAATATATATATATCGAGATGCTTCTTTAGCATTTTGCATGTGCAACGAAAGGACTTATAAGTACCTCCTCTGTTGGGACACAGAACTCGCACTGACAGGTCTCAGGGACTTCCTCATCCTCAGACTCAATTTCTTCAGTCTCCTCACATGGTTCTGGGGTCTTTCTCTCATCAGCCAGCTTAAAGAATTCATGCGTTGCACAGTTTTCAGAGTGGTCAGAAGATTCAACATTGTTTTCTGTGGTCTTAGCATGATCAACACTGTTCTGAGTGGGCTTTGTCTGTTGAGTAATAAGGTCAGACAACAACAGAATTTCAGGTGTCACTGAATCAGCACGTTTAGGCTCAGGCACACTGGATTTTTCAATGCTCCCAGAGCCCCCATTTTCATGCTCTGGCTTGAGCAACTCAGAGAGTTCATCACAGATCTCATCATTTTCTTTAAGACAAAGAGGCTCTGGGGTTTCGGAAGCCATAATTCCGTAAGGAATCTCAGGGCTAGTAAGCAGGCCCTCATTTTTCTCCTGTGATTCTCCAATGTCTTCATTGTCGTCATCCAGAACTTCAGAGAAAAGTATTTCAGGAATAATCCCATGATGTTCACAGTTATCTGGACTAGGTGAATTACTCTCATAATTTTCAATGGAGACAGTTGTAGGTTCAGCTTTATGATGCACCTCAGAATGTTCTTCCTGCCCAGATTCACCTTCTTCTTTCTCTGCTTCAGCAGCAACTTCACTGGGTTCTTTGTCTTTGCTTGTCTCCACTTCAGCCCAGGGATCAAATATTAGATCCAATCTACAGACATCTGCAGCATAGTGTCCATAGGCTTCAGCCTCTGACAATTGCCGCCTTTCCAGGAACAATCTTAAAGTTTGACTTTGATAAAGTGCATGTCCAATGGAAGGTTGTGAAAGCTTCTCCTCAGGAGGGGATACTTTTAGTTGACCTTCTTGCTCCGTCTTCTCCCCTGGGCTGTCTTCAAAAACTTCACCTGCTCCCACAGAGGGCTCAGGACCCTCACCATCTATTTGAGGTTCAAGAATATCTCCTTCTGAATCGGGTTCACTGCAGTCCTCCTCAGCGTACAGTCCTTCAACACTGGATTCACAGCCTTCACCCTCATAAAACGCGCCATCAACTGTACAGAGGTCGGCGCTTTGAGCGTCTTCTGCAGTCCATAAATAAGCACTGGATTGACCTTCACATTCCAGTGAGAATTCATCCTCGCCATCCTCTACATAATGGCTGTAACTTTCCTGACTACCGTCATGAGGTGACACAAAAGACTCATCGTGGATGGAATAGTGGTCACTCTCTGTCTTATCAGACCGAGGTCTATCACTGCTATAAGAGGACTCAGAGCAGTTTTCATCAGATTCACTTCCATCAGTGCAGGTTTTGAAAGATTCTTCAGTTTCTGAACTGTCTTGGCTTTTCTCCTCACAGGGGTGATAGTCATCCCCTTCACTTGATCCATCCAAGGAATCCACATCAGGTTTGTAAGATCTACTAATATCACTGCCTTCCTCTGAACTACGTTCATAAAGGGCATCTCGATCAAGAAAGAAACAAAGATTCTCGTGCCCTTCATAATCAGTGCAGACTTCATATAGATTGTCCTCTGGATTTTCACCATAACCCTCATACAATTCCCTTTGCTGTGAGCATTCATTGAGATCAGATACTACACTGTGTCCTACAGTCTCACTTTCTTCACAAGCAACGCAATGCATAGAGACTTCACTATTGTCGCCCTCAAAGGAGTGACCCCAGGACTGCCCATTTTCTTCTGCTTCTTCAACATCACATTGGTCACCCTCACCGACCGCTAAGTCTTCAGTGGACTGATCACAAAGATGACAGTTTTCACAGCATTCATATTCTTTAAGTGATGAAGCATCAGACTTACGTTCAATTAAGAACTGAGAGAGCCATAAAGTTTCAAAAGTATCCATTGATCCAGACAGTAAAATATCAGATTCAGACTTACGCTGGGTCTTCTGTCGCTCTGAAAGCTGTGCACAGTGAGTGCTGTGGTGTTGGCATGGCTTGTTTATTTTGTGGGCGCGATAGTATTTAGCACAGCTGTCAAGGGAGCTGCATTGTTTAGCCAACTCAAAGTGCTCGGACGTCTCACATTGTTCAGGGGTCTTAGAGTGCTCAGCAGGGTTCTCAGTCGGCTGACACTCTTCCACCGTGGCATCAGGAAGCACCCGTTCTTGCAAAATCTTTGGATTTTCATTGCAGACTTGAGCATGTTGACCCTCTGTAGACGCAAAATAATGAACTCTTTCACCACTGTTCAAAGACTGTTCGGCAATGTCACACATGTTAAATGGCTGTTCAACTAATGTGCCATAGACTTCACAGTCTCCGGCATTGAGGTTAGTAGGTGTGGGGTGTTCACCCAATTCACAGTAAGCTACTGATATGCTATATTCAGAGGACTGGCAAACATCAATGTCAGCTTCATGGTCACGTTTAGAGGGCTTTTCAATCGCACTCTCAGACACTTCACTTTCTGACACCTCGATATAAACTGCCTGTTGTTCAGGTTCAGAGCCACTGCATTGTGTGCAAGGTTCACATTTTTGAAATGACTCTGTGTGTTCTACATAAGGGTCAGAAAGCTCACTGTGCGCAGGCCCACCTCCATCTGGATATGTGAGCTCTTGAGAAACTGTATTTAATTCAGAATTGAGTTCAAATGTCTCACAGAGCTCAGAACTACCTTCAAATGACCTACTTTGCTGAGAAGATTCAACACTATTAGTTTGCAGCTTTGCTGTGCTCTGAATTTGTTCAGACTGCACAAGCTGTCCGTTGCGCGGTTCTGAAACCTCTGAAGTAGTGTCAAGATTAGTGCATAACTCATTTTGAAAAAACACTTCTCCATTTTGACTTATACGAGAGGACTCACTGTGAACATGGAGGGTTTCTGTACCGTGACTTTGATCGGGGAACTCTGGTATACCAACATGTTGTTCTAACTGTACTTCACCCGCTTCATTGTGTTTACAAATGTGCTCCATGGCAGGGATAAGTTCTTCACAATCTTCAATTGAATCAAAGGAGCTTTCAGAATTTAAACAAAGTCCAACTTGAGTGCAAGACTCGTTCCCATCTTTGTCCACCTCTTGTCCAGAGACCTTAGTTTGGTCTGCGCAGTTCTCCTCGGGCATATTTTGTCTGATTAGTGCACTCGGCACCAAAAGTTCACCCCTGAGAGAAGACTCCAAGAACTGGGAAAGTTTTCCCGCGGCGGTTCCAAAATGACTGCAGAAATCAGCAGCTTGAAAGTGCTCAATGCATTCTCCAAGTGTGCCGCTCTCCCCGGAGAGCAGGCAGTGTCCTGACGGCATGTGGTGGTTGGAGAGGTCTGCCTGTGGTGGGGGCTGGGGAGATTCACTGAGCCCACAGGCTGCCTGAGACACCAGCAGTACTGCACACGTTGACATGACAGGAGGGTCAAAACTAGACTAAGCTTCAGTACCCAGCCCCTCTTCAGGAGACCAACCAATTTATTTTGGGGGGCTACAGAGACGTGACAAATAACTTCTGGAATATCAAATCGCTATAAAAAGCTGAAGTAAGGCATAAATCTGAAACTGACACCCGAGAGCATCTTGACCACCTGATCTGTCTGTAGTTGCTAACAGCCATGTTGTTTTCCAAGAATGTGTTCAATTGAATCATGGATGGCTTTGTCTTATGCCAAGAGCACAAGAGTGTGCCAAGCTATAATCTCATATTTACCAAGGAATTCTAATCTTTTAACACTCTTATAGTGACCAAGAAGACAACTGAGTTTCACTTGTTCCATTTTGCATAGATGCAAACAAGCACTGTGATGATTCACTGATATGACGATTTATTGACGCAAGCACGTTTGTTGTTGGACACGTGAAATGAGACAGTCAACAAGAAAAAGAGTTGCGCAAAACAAACATGGAGTTTTGGTTTACTTAATGTTGATGATGTGACTCCTGGTCAAGTTTACCACAGGATACCCACAAACCCATGGGGGAGGTGGGAATGGAGATGGCGCACAAGAGACACTGAAGGGGAAAAAAAGGTGTGCGTATTTAAAAACACAGATGTACAACAAAACTGCCTTACTTTAGAGACTGTTCCATTTTCTTCGACCAACAGTGGGGCGTTATTGTTGACAGGGAGCTGCTCTGTTTCATCGTGACACAGGCAGCAGAAGAGACTGTGGAAAATGCTCCGACTGCGGGGCTTCTTGGATGAGGATGCAGCATGTGTCTGGGCACCTGAGAACACACAAGTACATATAGTCACGCCACGCTGGACATATTCATATTGCATATTGCTTGCTGACCACACCACCATCACCACCTGACAAACCACCATCTTTAGATGGCTCTGACAGATACAAGAACACCACTAATCAAAATCAAGCACTCTGGGCGACGGTATCAATTTCTATCTCGAGGTCAATTAGCTTACCATTCTTTTTAAAGAACCCCTGCTGTAAACAATTCAAATGGTGGCACCTGCTGCTCAGCAAGATGAGTTGTTGGTTTAATGGCAGCAAAATTGACTTAATCAAATGGAAATGTAAACAACTGTCGAATTTTATGCTTTTCTTGCAGGGAAAGTCTCTAAAACATTGTGAAGCTGATTTTCTGAGGGCCCTTCACAGGCAGTGAAGAAACCAGAGAGCCTTCAATATGGGTGGAGATATAAAGAGAGACTCAGTCAGTCATTGAAAACATGTGTGTCACACCCATGCAAGTTCCTAGACATGCATTCCCTCGCTATTTGTGACAGCATCAAGTCAATGCAGGGGCCTGGGAAAAAAAAACTGTGGCCATTTAGCTCTTCACAACAGTAAGTAGCCAGTAATCCTCCTAGGCTGATAACATATTAGATAGCTGCCATTTGTCAGCGAGCATATCTGACAGAGACCAGCGCAATTTAGCAATAGTGACAGACATAACAAGGGATCGTCATGATTAGCAATCTATGTTCAGCTCAAAGGCAAGAGGCCTTTTTAGATGTATTGCTAAAGCGCACGTGGGTGTTGATAGCAGGGCTTTAGAAGACACAATCTTTGACAAATTAGGCTGCCAGCAAGATGAAGGAGGTCCTGTCATCATGAAAGATTAGTAAGCTAGCTGAAACCTTTGCATCTGACCTGTGCTGGCCTAATTTGACTGGATCCAACATATATGCAAGCTTTCTATTTTTTACGTCTGTTTTGAGGTGTAGGTTTCCTATGATGTTCAGATGGTGATGCCATGTTGCCATATTGCTGATGACAACAGAGCTTTCAAAACGAGGTGATGAAGCAGTCTTGCCAACACATTTAAGAGATAACTGCCTCTGATAGATGCTAGCCATGATTTGAGCGGTACTCTGACCCAGATAAAAATAAGTAGTCAATGAAGCTTTTACTTGACCTCTTTTCTCTGGACAATGTTGCTAATAGTCTTGTTCAAAAATCATCTGCATCCTAAATCACCAAAGAAATGTGAAATAATCTTGGTATGCTCATTGCAATTATATTACACTTTGCATAAAGTAAAGCTTGTCCATGTATGGAGCCCACATTCTGCACATATTACAGTAACTTTCCTGCAAAGACGAAACTTCTTATGCAATGCAGGAAATATAAATACGTACATATTACGTTCAAAGAATTTTTCAAAAAGTCGTTAGTCATCCATTCAGGACATTTACAGTAAAAGAAGCATAAATCAAAATCCTGCCCGGGGATTTTTTCCACACATATTTATGGGGGTTTTAACCTGCAGATGGAGCACAGCATGGTGCACATGCCTACAGCTAGCTCTTGGGGCACAGGGGCGCGCTAAGGAACACCACCGGCGGCTCCGGCAGGTGAGGGAGCCTGCGAGCGTGAAGAAACATCACGCAGCCCGCCACGTTGGGTCTTCTGATGTTACACATCAGACTGCTTTAAATAGCTCTCACTAGCAGCTGCTGACAGAGGTTAGTGATGGCATTCTCTGTATATAGAGAGCTCCTGCTCCAAGCCATAAACGGACACGCAAAACAAAAACTCTGTTGTAGGGGAGCCCAGCACCCATCCCTGTGTTTAACACGGGTCTTTGGAGAAATGCTCAAACATGCACGGCAAAGTGCAATGCAAGTCTAGCCTAAGGTGATGGTCTTGACTAAGGATTACCTTCAGTGTTTTTAAAGTAAACTGGCAAAGCTTTATCTACATATTTGTCATGTCTTAGCAGGACAGCTGATAAGGCAGAGGTTTTGACAGTTTCAACGGCTGAGCTTTGTGGCCCTCTTTTCCATGGCTCACACTCAATATCCCAGGCGGCTTAGATCCCGATAACGAGGCTACAGCTCTTGTCAGAATCCAGAATTGCCCCGACCTAGTCAGCATGTTGCAGCACCACAAAGTTAAAAGTAGCCTATCTGGGTCCCTTTTGGGAATACCGGAGATTCTATTCCCATCCTGGCAGACACTGGCCTCCCGACGGCTGATTTTACAGCCCCCCTACATCGACATCTGATACCCCCACAACAATCTAACAACTTGTTTCACGCCATCCACAGAGTGAGAGGGACAGCAGGTTTGTGAGCATTGTGACACACGTGCTGCCAAATTTAAGTTACTTGGATATAGGGCAAACAGCTGGCATTCATTGCAGGGCACCAGTACACAGGCTGACACCACTGTAAACACTGGCATTATCAGATGTGAAACACACATCGAACTTAAAAGGAATACCACTGGTACTGTATTATACCAGCATGAACAATATTATCAAAGTAGTATATAAATGGATTATTTCTTGACATGAGGTAAATTTAACAGCTTTACTTAAAAGCTTGCTAGATTAGACCTGGTCTTACTACTTGTGAGATCATTTTAAACATTGGTAAATCTAATTGTAGATATTTTAAAGTACTGTAGTAGACTGAGTTAATACCTGTACACTACACAATTATTATTTTATATGGGCCTAGTGGAACAGTCTATACATTGATTAGACACGTTAAATTATATGCTAATTACACGCTAAATTATCTGTTGTGGAAGAATTGAATTTACACCAAATTAAAAAAAAAAATAAAAAACCTAATGCACAAATACCCTATCACAATATGCTGGTGTATACTGTGAAATTACCAGTTGCATTGTTTATACAATAATATGTTGTATAGTGTTCCAAGTATTAGTATTATTCACATATTCACACAACAGCTTGCTCTGAATGAAGTATCTGTGCTTTCTCATCTGAATGCACTGAAGACCTTTGAGGCCTTGGCTCCAGTGAAAAGTGCAGATTTTCGACTGGGGTGGGAGGGATGGACCTACGCCTGAGAGCCGTCCTTTTTTTGCCGCTTTCATAAAACTCCCTGAACAAGAGAAGCACTCAGGGGGCCCCACTCCATTCCCTCGCCCCTCTCCCTCTCCCTCTCCCTCTGGAAAGCAGCCATCCCATGGGCCCATAACCCTCTACTGCACAGTGGCCTGGGCCAAACCAAAATAGGAACAGGAAGTATCAGGAAGTGAAGTAAGAGCTCATGAGAAGCAATAGACGGAGACAGAGAGTGCGCACTCTCTCTCTCTCTCTCTCAGTCTTTCTCGCTCTCTTTCTCGCTCCCTCTCTCTCTTTGTCTTCCTCACTCCCTCACTCTATCGCACTGTTGGCCACTCTTTCTCTTCCACACAGACTTAGGCTACTCTCGTTCCTCCATTCTCTCATTCACTCTCTCCCCCTCTCTGCTGCCACCAGCAGATCATATTTCACACAACAAAGTAGGTACAGAGGAGGACAGGCCTGGGAAATGCTGGGCTTGCCGAGGTAGCCCACAATGCCTTAGCGCGGAGAATGGGATTCCAGCAATCAAGGTTGGCCATCAGGCGTGGGGGGTTGTAGGCCTATGCAGTGTCTACCCATGATGCCTTTCACATGCAGACTGGCTTAGGCCTGGTCCAAATGCGAGAAGAATGCGAGCTAATGGCACATCTGACCACTGATTCTGTGCCGTCCTACGAGCATGACTAATTGTGCAAGGTCAGACTTTGTATCTGTGCCCAACTCCCCACCCCCCAAACTTCTAAAAATACTCCTCAATAACCAAAGGGCAGGTGGTCAATGCTTTCAACTTACAGCTTGGACTGGACAGCTTGGCTAAACTGACTATCATTTGCTAAAACACCTTGTCCAAAAATCTGCCTCTCAACTCCAAAGCCATTAATAAAAAAAATCCCTGCATACAGCATGTACAAATCCCATCTGTTCTCATGAGCTTGCGTGCTAAACTGGTGCTGCAGATTTACGAGACTGACCGGGCACCTAGGGTGACAAGGGGGATGTTCATAGACATGGGGTCAGCGGCAGATTTTAGCCTTGATCTGTGGGTCGCGAAAAAGGAATAAGGACTCCTCAGCATAGCTTAACACGGATCCTATTCCTTAACATGTGTTTTTTTTCTCTGCTCTTATGTAACTGGGAATTCCATTGGCTCCCTTCAACAAACAAGCCGCTGGGTCTGGTCAGCCCAGTGTGTGAAGTCACTGCTGAGATAATGGTCCAAGTCCAACACATTTCTGTACACTTGGGTATTATATGGCTGGACTGGCTTTGTTTTCAAGCTCTGCCCTTCCAAAAGAAGTCAACTTTGACACGAAAGGGGTGTTGCTGCAGGCTCAAATTGCGTGGGAGTACAAATTTTACACGCTTATGGATGCTTATGTCGCTCATAGTCAAACATTTTAAACATTTGCCACCTGGAATTCTAGGGAATCTGGCAAGTTCAGACTAGAGTTTGTCAAACAGAGTAACTGAAAGAGGGGAGGAGAGGGAGGTGGGAGGGGACTAGAAAAGGAGAGAGAATTCATATACAAACATCACAACCTATCCTGGTGCTATTTCAAAATATCAAGCATGAACTTCAAAATCAAACTTGAAGTGTTGTGTGCATAACCTACATCAGCTAAATCTTTCAAATCACATTTGAAGGCTTTTTATAAACAAAGAGGAATGGCTCAGTCAACAAACAGTAGGCGTGAACCTGTTTGGGATTGTTCCTTATTTACCCCCCTCAGCCTGCTTGCCTATTTGACCAGGCACGTTCTCCTGGGAGACAAACATTCACCTCAGATTAATCTGCAATCCAAATTCAAAACGTAATTTCGTGCCATGGCACATCCGCCTAAGAGTCTAAGCACAGCATTCTTTTGAGAATGTCAGATGCTGTACTTTGCACCAAGCACCAACCAACAGTATTGCTTACTGAGGCCCAGGGCAGCAGAGGCAGAAGCAGCAGCAGCAGCAACAACAACAACTATTTCAAAACTCAGATCCGCCTCAGTCATACTAATAAACAGCATGGAATGGAGGGTGTCACCAGCATTAATTCAAACTGAAAACAGTCACAAATTACTAGGCTATGCCACTATCATGGTGTGTGTGTGTGTGTGTGTGTGTGTGTGGAGGAGACAGATGAGCAAGCAATGCTTCAGCATACCTTTTGCACACTTGCATGACAGGCCTGCCACTTTTGAGTGACGAAAACATGGCTCTGCAAGAGGTCATTGCACAATAAGGTTAAAGTGTCAGCTTTTGACAACAGCCTGCACAAACAACTCCTACTAGCCGGGGCGAGGGCGGAACCTTAGTTTCAATACATGGCTGCCTATTTTGAACCAATAGCCTACATCAACACCAGCAAAACTACTTCAAAGGATCGAAAATGGTCTGAATATAATTAAAGCATCCTTACAGTGACTTCAACTCTTTTACTTTTGAACCTTACAGTAGTACACAAAAGAATTTAAGAGCTGAGGTCTAGCACTGTTGACAATTGTGACCTCTTGTGACCCAAATATAAAACCTGAGACCCACACTTACAGGAAGCACTCAGCAGCAAAGGATGTTCTGGGTGCCATGGCTAAGCAGTGAAGCCCTGCACGGCATTTTCTCTGACAACTGACTCAGAAGAAAAGTGATTACGATAAGCTTGCCACAGTGTCACTTTCGACAGGAGCCCAGACAAACAACATGTGAACATTCAGTGGTGAACTTGCACATGTTCACCTGCTATGGGCTTTTTTCAGTGACTTTTGACTTTTATTCATTTTATTTTATTAACTCCGTTTCATCCGTTGACATGTCAAGTCTCAAGGCCTACATTTTAACAATACACCTCAGTGTGTTGCCCTTCCTGTCATCTATGCCACATGCTTACAAATATGACAACCTGTCACAGAGGCACTATGAAACGCCCTATCAGTGTTTTGATTACCTGACTTTCTGGATGGATACTGACAAAACTAAATCAACATGAACACCTTCAGTCAGCACAAAACTAATCTCTCATTATTGCTGTTCTTTCTCTGGGAAGATCTTTATAAAGTCTTGTTGCTACTAAACAGCAGTCTGTGGTCATGAAGAGCCCCATATAATAGGCCTTCAGAGGAGCAGCTTGTGTTAGAGATGTCCAAGAAATGGGTGGTGACCATTTGGCGGGAAAAAAATCTGACAAGGATGACGACGCCATCCACTCTCCTGACCTCTGCAGCTGCAGTGATACAGGCTGAAACTGCACTTAACTACTGCTTGACAAATTCCGAGCATAATAATTAATGTCAGAGAGAACTAGATAACCATTACTTACACTGATGATCAGATCATGAGATGACTAGGCCTAATATATTGATGCCTAATACTTTTTATTTATTTATTTTTTTTTGCCTTGACACAGTTGAAGATGATCCAGTCCCGCCCCCCTGCATTAAGAACCGAATAAGATTACAATGTTTTGACTTTTCTCATTCTAAAACGTTTAAAGGACTGACTAACAGTTTCTTCATAGGTGACACACAATTCATATTACGACGGCATTCAGAAACTGCAGATGTGAAGACGTGGACAAAGTTTTTCGCAGCTGTCAAACTATAATGTTCTTGTCCTCCATGGCCGACGCGGCCATTTAATTTCGTCCCGTCAAAATGTAACTATTGCAATCCAGCGTATCGTAACAAAGTAACAACTGTTGTTCTTAGGTTACTTTGTGGAGTACACGCATGACGGATATAATCATTTAAAGTGTTTCGCATCAAAATAACGTCTTGTTTTTCCGCTTTAGGTTTTCTTCAATTCTAACATGTGCGCTCCAAAACAACCCACTTTCAAAACTTTTCAAACTTACCTTTCTCTCGTAAAGGAGTACTCGCCTCTTCATCACGGCTCACTTGTGTGATTACTGACGAGGACGGGTGGTCCATGAGATCCGTAAATCCAGAGCAATTACGATTTGAAGTATACTATTACTTTTTTAGAAAAATAAACCCTGCTAGCTAATTTTAATTTAAGCAAATATCGCTCTAAGCTAAAGTCTATCTTGCCTCCTCCCCTAGACGTTAGAAATATAAAACGATCTCCTATACGAACGCAAAGTCATTCATGTGCCTCCTATTGTTAACAAAACAAAGAAAGACAATAAAATTAAAATAAAATAAAAGGAGGGGTTTCTTGTTGATAACTTTGTTACAACATGGAGTTCGTCTCTGCTCTCAATTTCAAGATACAAACATGGAACTTGTCGGTTTCAAGGCGCCCGCCTCTCTTAAAGCGGCAATGAATTCTAGATGAACTGGTAGCAGCCAACAAGCTCAAGGCAGGAAATAAAACTCAAAGGTGTTTTTATTCATTCAGCCATTGTTTGTATGAAGCTTCAAAATAATTGGCAAAATATAGGCTAATAGGTTTTTCCTCACTTTAAAGTCACCCAATCATTTATAAGCAGATGGTGCTTCTTCTACAGTTACAGCTCTTTGGCTGAGGTCTGTAGAAACGCTATCGGGTCCACAGTAAACCTGACAGACCTTTCACCAGGCCGCTCACAGTGTATTCAAGATCAGCCAGGACACTAGCCATCAGTACTTTTATTATGTGCAAATATATGACCACAGATGCATGCAGCCAAACAGTCCAGACCTACTGACCTAAAATCTGACAACTCTAAAATTAGTATTGATACAAATACAACTATAAAACTTGAACTCGGTGACAACTAGGTCAGTAATGCATAGTTTTAATGTTATCATGTGCCTTCCATCATGACCGTGACCTATCAACGTCAATTTTATGTGACGCACATGAGGCAGAAACATAATACATATTGGCTGCTGGTCCAGGCCTCATTTTGGACCAAATAAATGTGTCTCTTTTCGTACTCATAAAGATCTTTACGAGTTAATTCCACATCCTTGATAAATGCTGTGTTATCATTTTATCTTAAAGATATTGTAAGCGATAGTTTTTAACCCAGATGTCTAAGTGCAGTCTGTCAGGCGACTACCATGAATAGATGCATTGGGTTGTGATGGCTAGGCTACATTGAAATTGACCTCTCTAAATAAGTGAATGTAGAGGCCTGCAAATAAATGTAATGGAGGAAGTACCCTGGGAAATGCCATCCTGATTTGTTAGCAATTTAATTTCACTTTCTGAGGCTCAGTATGGTCTCCAGGCCTATTTGCATTTTTTTTCATTTGCTTGAGATAAAAAAGCAGTCAAAATTGAGATTTTACCCCGATGTGATGAAGGTGGGCATAACACCCGAAACCGAAATCAAGAAACAACCAACAAAGAAGTGGGAAATACTGAGATATTCGGTCAAGCCAGGCAATGGAACAAGTGTAGTTACATTAATGTTAATGAAAAATCCAAACACACTTCAAGTGCGGTGGTGTTGGAGTAAATGTTTTAATAGGCTCGCAGAATAGAAGTATTTCACAGGATTATTACCATTTTTATGACTGCTAATATTAAACCAGTATTGGATGGAACCAAGAGCAGATGCGTTGCCTAAGGACAGTGTTTTGTAAAGAGAGATGGCCTCATTCGACATGTGTTTTGCAATGAGGCGATAGCCTTTCTTGGGCCAGTGTTTTGCAGCAGGGCGTGACGCATCATAATCTAATTTGAGTCTGGAGCACATGGAATATCACATTCAACATAGATGCCCATATCCCCATTTTGCCAAATTTTAGCAAACTTTGCCACACTCTCTTAGTGGCTACAAGTTGGTATAGCCTAAACTACAAATCCCAGCTTTGTGCAGAATTAGATTTATCCTATATGAGGAGTTAAGTTATAGCAAATGAGATTTTGTCAAAACCAATACTTATTATTTACCACTTGGTACATTTTTTGCAGTTGTACAAGGTCCAGTATGAGAAAATGGAGGAAGCTATCCTTAGGTGGGTCCCACACCTGTGTCTTCAACTGTGCTCGTCACTTATGCTCATAGTTCAGAATTTCAATAATGACTGGCATTTTATACAGAGCTGTCATAATTCACTTTTAATATCATTCTATATATAAAATCGATCGATAGTATAATCTTTTTTTCCTATACTAAATGCCTTTCTGCACAGGCACAACCTTAGCCATCTGTGAAGACATGCGTTGCCCGTTTAAATTCAGCAAAATCCACCACGCAAACAAAGTTTAAAAGATCTCTCGGCCCGAGGATGTAGTTTTCCTGTCAACGCAGTTTTACAACATTAATCGCAAATGACAAATTAACTGTCTTATTTCGGATGTGGTAATTCCAAAAGCGACAATGTAGTCTTTCCTGTACTAAAGTTGTTGATCGATGTGAAAAACTTTTGCCAAACTTCCTTGCAAAGTTTTCGCTGGCAAGGAACTCCCAATTTGGGGAGCCTTAAAACCGACTAGTAGAGAATGGAGGATAGGGACAGTCTTCAAAGTTCTCGTACTGTGTGAAGTTGACTAGGAAGTTTGCATCATTGGTATTCATACCACACCACTCACAAAATACTTGGCATTACATTTACCCACATTTTTAAAGACCTGCGCCAACTACAAAGGTATCGTTTCAAAGTCTTCATGTTCAAGCCTGTTTAGGCTTTATTGTGAGTTAATCTGATAGCCTATTGCTCAAATCTGAAGTTAGAAGATAGTTTTAATGGTCGCAGGTATGATTTGTAATAGGCTATCAACACTCCGAGCACTGTTTGCACTGGCTGTTTTTAGCCTACAGTACCTACTCGGATAGGCTCCTTCCCCTGGTATCCAGACATTTGTTGTTTGGAGGAGCGCCCTGCACTGTTCTACGTGCGCGTAAAGGACTGGAATGATTTGACAGAATGAACAAAGGGTAGTGTTCACATCAACTTTGCAGACGAAATCATAATGAAACATTTAATAGTTGAATCGTTTACACTTAGAAGTTTAAATAATGTGTTGGGCTACTTTCCCGTTATCACTCCTCGCGAAACGTAGGTTAATTAATGTGATGGGTCAGTGTGGAATGGAAAAAAATGTTATCTGAAAAGCCACGCTCTTATTAAATTTGAATGATATGTTTTACTGTTGTTCTTATTAATGTGTGTGCGTGTGTGTGTGTGTGTGTGTGTGTGTGTGTGTGTTTGTGTGTGTCCTGTTAACAGTTAAAAAAGAAAATAATAGGCTACGGTATCTGTACAGTATCTGAGGTACCAGTAGGTTTTTTGCTCTACATGGTAAGTCCAAGGAAAATCACACACGCACTGTAAGTAAACAACTCTAAGTTGTAAGTGCTTGAACTCTGAAGTGAAAAGATGTAGGATATGTGTTGCCTAAGTTGTCATCTTTATGTGCAGTCAATTGCAAACATAATGATTCTACTACACTATAAGCATACCAGTAGGCCTATAGCCTACTGAAGTTGTAAATACAGGTTATAAACACAGAGTATAAGGAATTAAAGGCATTATTAAATGTATTATTAAGGTGTTATTAAGGCATTATTAAAAGCATCAATTCAGCAGTATCACATCTATGTCACACACTATGAACAGAGAGGTCATCAGGCATTGTCGTTATAAAGTCTTGTATTATTTGCACCAGTTTTAAATGTTCAGGATCTTTAACATGGAGTGAGATTTGTTGCCAGGGGCAAAAGAGACTGAGTAGTAGAGTTGAGGTACAAGGGATGCGCACACAGCACAATCACAGGATGTCAACACGTGCAAAGGACTGGTCTGTGCCCAAATTGTTTTCCACAAAGATCTCATATTTTCCAGCATCTGACCGCTGTGCGTTTTTTATTGTTAGGATGGTGTTGGTGTCCCCCACATCATAGAATATTCTGGAAAGCAAGCAAAAATATTTTAAAAGTTAGACATCTCTACCCTGGAAGTCCAGAGATCTCGCAAGAGCATAATTTGAATTGTGCCTGCAGATACTCTATACACTATACAATAATGCACGTTACGTTTACCCCAAAATTTGAGGTGACCAATCAGAGCAGTGCCTCTGACATAAGCGGGCCAAAGACAAGACAAAAAATGATGGCGACAGTGCTGGCTTGAATCATTCTTTGTTGTGACTGATTGTAGCATTATCTAGTTGAATGCTGTGAGACTTTCAAATGCATGCCTGGTGCCACCGCTAAGCCATTTACAGTATTCGTGGCCAGACCCATACTGTAATCTGAAAGATTATCAGGGTTTGGATTTCCAAGATAAGACATCTCCACTTTGGGAAATATTGATAATATCAATAAAACTGCAGTTATGTTATTTTGATGGAGTAAACATAATTCATCAACAAACTCACTGCATTTAAAATATTATCTGTGCAAAATAAATAAATAAATAAAATGACAACAAAATTATACTCAGTACAGACTTTAAATTCTTCAATAACAATATCTGGGTTTGGGACCACTCCTCATAATGTATGCATCTCACACAGCAGGGTGTAATCCTTTGGACTGTAAATGTTAAAGTTCAATTTCAGTATGTGATTCTCAGTGCACACTGCGCGTGAGCTGGAACACTTGCTGGCCTGGAATGTTTCCAGTGCGGGGAGCGGAGGCTCTGCCATGTGTTTGCAGTGCTCATGCACTTGACCATTCAATTCACATCCCTGGCTCCACCTAGTTTAGAGACGCAGTTGTGTGCACGTTTCTCATGTTCTCCCTAAGTATGCCACAATGTCCCCAGATAACCTAGACCAGGGGTGGGCAAACCTCTCTGTTTGTGGGGTGGCCGCATACTGAAAAATAATCTTCCAAGGGGCCAATGCAAAATGAAGAGCCCCAGTTTTTAAAGGCATACTACTGTATGTAATGTTTTTAGGTTAATTTATCAGCTTCATAGTTACTTAGTTATATGGCTCAATCTGGGGTGAATGAAGGCTATTTTGCTGGCCTCTGTCGTTAGCGCACTTGCAGTGGAAAGGACTCGGAAAGAAACCTAACCAGAATGAAGCTGAAATCGCGTTTAATACCTTCACAGTCAATGACGATTGCTGGATCATATGCTTTGGTTTGCAGACTAATCCACATGGATTGGTGAGAATGTACAATCTTGTTGCTATTTTTATTTAAAAAAACGCCGCCTGTGGGGGGAGCTCGGGAGGTAAAAAAAAATTGCAGGCTTGCATAGGATGCCTTTAACCAGTCTCTAGGAAAACTGCGTTTTAGATTTGAAAACCGACAGGCTGTCCCATATGCTACAGTACACTGTTTGATGATGCTGAACAAACATGGCACACCAGTTGTAAAACCATTATGTGCGATGGATATATAATATTAGGTTTATGTAATAACAGGTCACATTCAGTTTTATTTTTTTTTTACTTCATGGCGAATCACATGAAACAGAGCAGAGGGCCTTAGTTTGCCCACCCCTGACCTAGACAGTGGAGGAAAACAAAAGACAAAAAAACAAGCCTCTGCTTCTCAACTCTGATACAGAGCCTTTCAGAACATGAATAAGGGCATACATGAAGTGTGTGTGTTGGCATTAGTATTGTTCATTTGAAATCTACAGTACCTGTTTGTTTCAAAAGATCGGCAAAGACTGATAAAGATCTATAGCCTTAACTATAGTGATAGCCTACTATGTTGTTTACCTGTCATCCTCCTCAATGTCTTCACCGTCTTTAAGCCAGCCAACATCTGGAGGGGGCTCTCCAGCAATGTCTGCTTTTAGCACCACTGTGGTCCCTCTCTTAGCTTTAACACTGGCTGGGCCTTTGGCTACTTTAGCCGGAACTGTTGAGGTGAAAATGTAACAGCTTCAGTTATTTCCTTGTATGTCATTCTGAAAACCTCATTTGATTGGTTGACTGCATACTCGCTCTGATGACAGATGATAGACTTTGTTGAGCTCACCCTCTATTAAAATGCAAGCGGATCCAGAGGTCATGCCAAAAGTGTTCTTGATGGTCACTGTGTATTTGCCCAAGTCGGCCAGGACACCATCACGCACCACCAGTGCAACCACGTCTGGGTCTTCAAACACATATCGATACTTGGGTCCATCTTTCAACTCTGCTCCATCTTTCGACCAAACAATGAAGGGGTCGGGGAAAGCACTGACTCGACACTCCAGTTTAGCTGCACTCCCTTCCAGGAGAACCACGTCCTTCAGCTCCTGCAGGAACTTTGGAGGGCCTTTCTCCCTAAGCTCCTTCCGTGATCTAGACAAAGACATTAATAAAAACATTGAGGTTCATGTGTGCACCCACTAGTGTTGTAAGTAAACAACTCTACTTGGAGTGAACAGGTGCACTTGTTTCAACAATTTTTATTTTTGTGTTCTGTGACACAAGGTTGTTCTTATCCCCTTAGACAAGAGAGAAACTAAAGACATTGTTTAGTATAGCATGTGGCATGACATCTACTTTCTCTTTATTATTACATTATTTTTAGATCTGAACAGCACTACACAGCATGACCATGTTGATATGAGTTACCTATGACCCCGATATGAAGCCTGGATCCGAATAGCTGCTTCCTGGACCTGAGGGTCATTGATGTCAAGAGTGCACCCAGGAGGGGGTGCAGCCTTGGCCTTGGACATCTATGGCCAGCACACACACACACGCCCACACACACACACACACACACCATGAGAGGTAGATGCTGGGTGAGACTGGAGAGACTACAGAGAGACCATCTGCCACTGACTTACTAGCTGTGTATTGGGCTCAGCAGTATTTCCATTTCATCCATCCTGAAGGCAACTATAGACAAATCTTAATTTATGATGAGACATGTTGTTGCATGCCATGTTTAAAATATTTGTAACTAATTCTGTAAACACTAATAGGTAAACCAAATAAATTTAAACATGAAAGTAGGTCTTTCAATCAACAGCCAACAAATCTCTTAACAGCTGGTAAAAATGGTGCCAAACATTCTCTTCAAGCAAACAATGGAATATGAAATAAATAATTCTACAATTAAAACAATCCATCTGTTGAGAAAACAGCTCTGTACAGTAGAGTTTCATCAGCTCAAGACCACTTACCCTGGAGAGATTCTCTTCGATGTCGACTCACCTAGGGAGCCGGAGAGTGAGTCTGGCCACCCGTTTGGTCAGAACTTTATAAACGGGGTGCCACGCCCGGGCTGCCAGGGGCAAGAGGGTGGAGGACGCTTTGGAAATTCCAAGATGGCTTTTTTTCCCATCTTTGGACCTTGGCTTGCCTAATGCTGCTCTAGTGTGGCCTGACTGATAAAAGATGAGCACCAAATGTTGCGGAGGAACCAGCCGTGCCTTATATAGCCTAACCCTCCTCCATCAAATGCCCCCGAGGAGGCCAGGAGAGTCGGGCCTAATGGGCCGTAATGGGGGGCTGGGGCTGGTTGCTCGGGGTGCAGCAGTAGAGGAGGTGAAACGCGAGTGCTCCCTGGTGAGCAAATATGTCAGGTGGGCACCACTGGGGAACCCGGGCTTCGATTTGGGTCGGCCCTACTTGACCATGGGCCGCGCTGCCTGTGGATGAGCTAATGGGCCGCTTGCGGATGCTTTAAGCCAGCTGTGCTGGGTTCATAAGTAACTGTCACTGGAAAGATTGCCTCATTGGCCCTGTTTAGTTCATATCCAAGGGACCAAAACAACCTCTGATGCAATCTTCCTCCTTCACAGGAAGTCATTGAGTGAGTATTACTGTACTGTAGTATCTTGCATCATGTTTGATCTCTCCAGCAAATTAACACTAGTCACCCTGAATGTTTCCCATGAGCAAATTTATGTTCAGGCCCAACACCACTGAGGCTTTTATTTTGTTAAGGGGATGGATGGCGATTACATGGCCATTCTGTGATGTTTGTGCTGATGGTCTTGACATACTTCTAAAGACAAACAAAACAGACACATAGTAAGAGGGATCATGGCAGCTGGGTGGCCATGCACAGCCTCTCCGAACCCAACAAAGCCAAAGTAAGGCTGGTTTTTGTTTCAGGCAATGAATCCTATTTGAAGGTGACTTATTGACTTGATAAAACACATAAGTAATTGAATTTAGGTGTATGACTCTTCAGTGTATAACCTGATAAGAGTTAACTTTATTTAATAAATGGTAATGTATTTTAAACATACACTCATTTCACACTACTGTAAAATAACC
>JASCQY010000071.1:7934291-7951791 GCA_030264315.1 Sardinella tawilis | reverse complement strand
CGCAACTCTTAAATATTATTACTTAATATTTCAGGTTTATGTCTGTTTATTGTTTTGTTATTTTTATTTCATCAGACAAGAAGAGACGGAGCAAAATCTCTAGACGGAATCTAAAAATACCCCTAAGTGTTGACAGTAAGTTGTTTTGGCCGACAAAGGCAAAGTGTGATGATGTGGCTGTCAGTGATTTGGGGCCTGTGAGTGACTCACCTCCCAATCTCTTTGTGCACGTCATAGTAATCAGTCAGCCGCCGCATCTTCCTCAGGATGGACTGCTCATCCTCCATCCCGTCCTCTCGCTCTTTTTTGGCTGCGGGCAACAAACACAATCACCAAACCAATCAGGCCGTCACTTGCGCACAAATGAAGAGTCCAGACTCCCCTTGTGTCCCTGTCCAGTTCAATTTGGCTGCTCACCACAAATAATGGCCTCTTCTAATCTGTGGAGACAGTGCTGGGGTTTATGGCCCAATGTGATAAATGCCCTCGGGCAGAGGGGATACAGGCACAATACTGCTCAACAAAGACATTATGGTGGCAATAACTAACTGAATGAAAGTGTAATGGTGAGCATGTAGTGTTTATTATGTTTTTTATTAGAATTTATCTAGAAATGACTTTAGATACACACCAGAATTCTATTCAGAGGCTTTGAAATAGTGGAAAATAGGAAGGAGAGACGGGACTGCTGTAAGATTTGAAATCTGGGAATACTTGCAGTAGATTATATGCTTGTAATCTAGCATTTCTGATACTGCAGCGCTTGTACACACAGGTGTGCATACAGCCTCACCTGTGTGAACCGTGAGCTCAGCCTTGCAGGAGACGGAGCCTCCCAGGTTCTTAGCAGTGCAGGTGTAAACGCCCGAGTCTTCTGGCCGAGTGTTGAGTATCACCAGCGAACACTCATTATCATCATACACAAATGTGTAGTGGCTACTCTCTGCCAGCAGGACATCATCCTGAAACACACACACACACACACACACACGGGAATAAATAGTCAAACAGTGTGAGCATCAAAAGACTGCAGTTTTGCTGCTCTCTCTGATATGTTAAACCTCCCTGTTCCACTTCCTCTGCATGTGTTTGCACAGGCACGAGTTAAAAGGGACAGCAAGTGGTCAGATTGTAGATGTGGCCTCTAGGCATGGGCCAGGAGTAGCTAATAGCATAAATTAGCATCCTGATGAGAGCTCGCTGGCCCTCTGCGGACTGAATCACTGTGAGTGGGGGGATATTGACTGAAGACTGCGAGTGGGAGCTGACAGGGGGGCTGAGCTGAGCTGACTGCTGGGGGCTTTGGAGTCCCACCCACTCGGAGGAGGAGGGGGGGGGGGGGCATCTCCCTCACAGAGACAGGCAGGGAGAGGAGAGATGGGAAAAACATCAGGGGAATTCAGCGTGACTCCACTCTCTACCGAAACACCATTTTATGCAACCAAGGGGACAGAAAACAAAGTGCGTGTGTGTGTGTGTGTGTGTGTGTGTGTGTCTGTATATTTGTGGTTTGTGTTTTCTTGTCCTGGCTTAGCTTGAGACAAAAGGAGCACACTGAATGAATGAATGAATGAATAAAACAGAAAGCCTTCAACCTGTTCTACTAATCAAATCAGGTGCATGCCTACCATAACAAACTTAGCAAGGCAGGGCGCTGCTCATTAGGCCAAAAATACCATGTGGCCACGTGGCACAGACAATGCTACCACTCTAACAAGCTGAAGAAATTAGGCCTTTTTTCACTTTTATTTTGAACACCTATTTATTCCATTTTCAGCATCTGTTCATGCAGTGCCATTACTGTGACCCCTCTGCATATCCTCTGTGTTTTTTTGACTTTTTTTGACGGTTTGACAAGAGTCAGATAAAATAGACATATAAAAGTTGTTTTCTGGGGTGGTGGAGCAAAACTAAGATAAAAAAAAAGGTTCACCGAGAAGAAAGGCAAACTGAGGAACACACCTTATACCAGAGGATGTCAGGGATTGGCCGTCCCTCCACAACCACAGCAAAGCGAGGGGTCTCTCCCACACTCACATCCAAGTCCTCCATGATGGATTCAAACGTTGGAGGTGCTACAAACACAAACACAGTTTGAATACAATAGGTTAATTCAATAAGTGCCAATAGCCAATGGGAAAATGACACAGATTACAGATTATAGTCCAGGACACTTCTTGTCAAATGCACCTATCTGATCCTTACTGGCCTTACATCATCCTTGTGCCTTACAATGGCCTTAAGACCAGCCTGACAGGAAATAAATAAAAAAAACAGGAAAGAATAAAAAAGGACATAAACAAAGAGCCCTAGGAACCTCATGATTCTTATCTAACAACATCTCTCTGTTGGTGCATATAAGCAGAGGGGTTTCTTTTGTGAGGCACAGATATGAAAATAAAAACAAGGCAGAATAGAATTATGGGCTGTTCCATCAAGCAGATTCAAGTATTGGCATGAGGGACTCACCGGCCAGCTCTAGGTTAAAGTTACAGGAGTCGCTGCCATACTGGTTGCTGGCGACACACGTGATCTGGCCCACGTCGGTGCTCTTCACCCTGACAATCTTCAGCGTGTGCTGATCATCATCTGGCATGCCCATCTCGAACATCCCAGTGCGATTCACTAGAGTGGTCCCTTTCCTGCGGGCAGGACAGTACAGGACAGTTTTTTAGAGCTTCAAAATCGGATGGAACCACTTTGTGAGAAAGCTGTGCAATATTTAGATTCAAGTTTTACTTTGAAGTCTCTACATAATCTTGGGCCCAGGTTTAACGAATGAGGTCCTTTAAAGTGTCCTTTAAAATGATTACAATTCCACATAACGGACATGACGGACCATGAGCAAGCAAGAGTTTCTACACTTGTCATGTAAGCTTTACAGCTGAATGCTGCAAATTGTCAAATGTCAGAAGTACTGATATCCCACAAAAACCTGGAAAGTCCACTTCCCATGGAATTGCCGAATACAGCAAGCAGCTGCCTGAAAACAGGAAATGTAGGGAGCCTAGGGCCCGGCAAGTTGAGCTAATGAATAATGCTCTCTCATCTTGTAGAAACTAAGAGATACCCTTAGATGCTAAGGCAGTCCTATTAAAGGGAAGTCATAATAGTATGACAGCCATCATATATGCAGCGGCGCCGCACTCAAAGACCTCTATCAGACATCAAGAGCTACAGATTCAGCCACTTGCCTTTTCCAGGCCACCGAGGCAGTGACGTGATTGAGCGTGACGCTGATGCTGACAGCTTGGTTCTCCACGGCGTACATCACGTCTGGCTTGTCAATGATGACGGGAGCTTCCTGCAGATAGGGACCTGTAGGCGGTACAGAGAGATAGAAAAAGAAAAAACTGTGACTCTTGCAGCAATTCACACATCCCATATACCAGCTGTCTAGGAGTTTAATATATATATATATATATTATTTTTATGACTCTCTCTCTCTCTCTCTCTCTCTCTCTCTCTCTCTCTCTCTCTCGGCAGGCTACCTCTGTCCACGAGCTGGACCGGGTCCGTGGCGAGAGAGGGCTTGCTGAAAGACTTGCTGGTGATGGAGAGGACTCTGAAGGCGTAGCGGACCCCTTTGTTGAGCATGGTGACCGTGTAAGACGTCTCCTTCAGACACGAGGCGATGATGGTCCACTGGATGGAGCCCAGGGCCTGCTGCTGGACGGCGTACATCACAGACTCAGGGTCTGAAAGCACCAGCATAAAGTAAAGTGGGTTACCATCACACTCCATTCCCCAACTTTGACATCTTTGCTAGTCCGTCTGCAGTCGACGTCCCTCGTTTATTATTTTGTGGGCCGGCACAACAGCCCTGGCTGGCGCTGTGTCAGGGTGATATCAAACAAGGACATTCAAACTTTACAGCTCTGAGCGCCGGCCCTGCACGGCAGTATATCTGGACCTGTTTGAGGCCTGCTTTGACGAGCCCATAAAACTGTTGTTGGAAAGCAATTAAGGAGATGTCACAAGCTACCCAAGTGCCACTACTGGGCTGGAGATTTTTTTTTTTCTCAGGCAAAGCATGAAAGTTGGAAAAAAATATTAAACTGCCTGCCGACAGGACTCACTTAAAGAAAGACCCTTTGTGCATATATCAATCTGTTTCTGATATAAAATGTCCATTCTATGATCATGGCACCATGAAATGAATGTCCAGCATGATGAGAAAATACCAATGGAAGGATCTAGTCTTTTGGGCTTCTTCCACTTTAAGGTGATGGTCTTGCCAGTGATGGATTCAACCACCGGGGCCCCGTCTGGAGGGTCGGGAATGATGTCTGGAGTGCAAGACAGAAAAAAGGAAGAAAAGAATATTGATAGAATGAAATTAAAGTGAATATAATACAAAATGGAAAAAGAAACACACTGTAAATATATATTCTCTCTCTCTCTCTCTCTCTCTCTCTCTCTCTCTATATATATATATATATATATATATATATATATATAGATATATATAGATACATATATATTTGTAGCAGTCTTCATGTGATTGACTGAGCACTGTTTGCGGGGCTACACATATCAAATGTCTTTCTGTGTCCTTCTCCTTAGCCTCAGCTGAAGGCTCCGGTGGTATCACCCCGAGCTTGGAACATCACTCACCTGTCACGTACAGATGGGCGTAGCAGGTGGCCTTGCCCACCTTGTTGGAGATGACGCTCTTGTAGACGCCGCCGTGGGCGTGGCACACGGCGCGAATCACCAGGCTGTGGATGTCCCTGACTGCGGGAGAGAGAGAAAACAGCCCAGGAGGGGCGTCGGGGTCAGCGCGTGTTCTGTGCTAACGCATAAATAATGCTGTGTGTTAAAGCTCCTCAGTGACATGCTTATTTCCACACAGAGCGCACTAAACCCGCTAGCTCTGTGGAAGCCCTAAAAGGCCCATATATCACAGGCGGGTGGCAGGATAAGGAGAGGCCGTATCTCAGCAGAAGCAGCACGGGACTTAGGGGGTCTGAAACGGCGCCGCGCGGCGACATTACTAACATTGTGTCATCTTCCTGTCCTCAGTGCTCTCGATCTTCTTGCCGTTATGGAACCACGAGATGGTCGGGTACGGCAGGCCGGCCACTTTGCACTTGAGGACGGCTTCTTTCCCTTCGATGACGTCGAGGTCGTACAGGGGTTTGACAAAGTCTGGCATGGTGAAGCGCTCCACTTCGTTTTCGGGCACCTCTGGCTCCTCTGGGATAGAGGGCATTTTCTCCAGCTTTGCCCTGCAGAAAACAAGGCCAGAATGTATAAACGCAACATCAATATGCAAAAAGAATCAAAGATTTTGAAAAATTGGGATCATTCAGAAATACAAATAGGCCAAAATACTGTAGACTCTGTCTCTATGGTGTTGTTCATGTGGTTGAAGTGTTAAGAGCTCAATGACTAGTTCTTATACTTGTACACTAAAAGGCCTTCATGCCTTTCATGAGCTGTAAGTGTGGTATAGTGTGCACACTTTAATGCGCTGTAAGTGTGGTGTAGTGTGCACACTTCAATGAGCTGTAAGTGTGGTGTAGTGTGCACACTTCAATGAGCTGTAAGTGTGGTGTAGTGTGGTGTGGTTTGGGGTAGCGTGCACACTTTAATCAGCTGTAAGTGAGGTGTAGTGTGGTGTGGTTTGGGGTAGTGTGCACACTTTAATGAGCTGTAAGTGTGGTGTAGTGTGCACACTTCAATGACCTATAAGTTTGGTGCGGTGTGGTTTGGGGTAGTGTGCACACTTCAATGAGCTGGAAGTGAGGTGTAGTGTGGTGTTGTTTGGGGTAGTGTGCACACTTTAATGAGCTGTAAGTGTGGTGTAGTGTGCACACTTCAATGAGCTGTAAGTTTGGTGCGGTGTGGTTTGGGGTAGTGTGCACACTTTAATGAGCTGTAAGTGTGGTGTGGTGTGGTGTGGTGTGGTTTGGGGTAGTGTGCACACTTCAATGAGCTGTAAGTGTGGTGTGGTGTAGTGTGCACACTTCAATGAGCTGTAAGTGTGGTGTGGTGTGGTGTAGTGTGCACAAGTATGAGGTTAGCGGAGAGGTTTACATCTGGGAGGAGATTGCTGGCCGGGGCTCTTGCACATAGAGCTCGGCAGAGCACTCCGCCTCTCCGTGTGCATTGCGGGCCACGACCGTGTAGAAGCCTTCGTCCTCGTTGCTGACGTGAGAAATGACCAGTGAGTGGCGCCCCCCTTCTTTCAGGATGCGGATGTCCTCGTTCTCTTCCAGGGGGTGGTCTAGGGGACGACAGAGACGGATCAAATCCCAAGAGTCACACATCCAATAACACTCACTTAGCACATCACAAAGGTCGCGGGTTACTCAGCGAATATCCCGCCATGGGAGTTGGTTCACTTACCGAAGTGATTCCAGGTGACCTTGGGTGGGGGGGTCCCGCTGACCTTGCAGTCGAAGCGGGCGTTGCGGCCCTCGATCACCTCCAGCATGTCCAGCTTGCGGGTGAAGAGTGGCTCGATGGAGGGGACGACTTTGAGCTTGGCGCTGGAGGTCAGCTCCTCTGAAGAGCCAGCGGCGGAACAGCATGAAGGGGCGCAGGGGAAGAGGGAGACGGACAGAGCAGTCAGACGTCAACACTCCAGATTGGAGTCGACAACACCTTACGTAACCCCCACCCCCTCGCCTTGTCGTCGGGCAGAGTGACTCTGTCAAACTCTTGACGAATCAATTCAATCTGATACACTCTGCTTCATCGACTGTCGATCAACAAGCGAAAGTACAACACTCAGAACGCCAAGGTCATGGGGCATAGCACCCTTAGGTAAGCACAGGGACTTTCCAAATTCGCTTACTCACAAACTCTCTCCTATTTCTTTGAACAAAAGTAATCTGGCCGATGCTGACGCGCAAACCAGCCTCACCTTTGGCCGTGCTCAGCTTGCAGGTGTAGGTGCCGCTGTCGTCCTCGTGAACAGAGTTCAGCAGCAGCCGGCAGCGCCGTCCGTCGAAGTGCATCTTGCAGTTGAGAAGTGCTGGCTGGATGAGCTTGCCGTCGGAGAGCCAGTCCACATCCACGTCCTGGGGCCCTATTACGTGGCACTCGAACAGCGCCGTCTCGCCAGCCTTCACCATGATGTCTTTGACGGACCGGATCACAGCCAGCCCCGGCTCTATGGGAGGCGCTGCGGGGGGACACAGATAAGAAAAGAGCTTTGCCTACATGGCTCTTGCGTGGTCTCATCCCATCTGGACGAGTGAGACGATTTACTGGAGCGCAACTAAGTCTGGAGTCCCGAGCCCCTATTCTGATTTCTGTTTGGCTTTGACTCTGAAGGAAAAGGATGGCTGCACTAAGGGACATGCAGAATCTGAGCCACTATTCCTTGACAGTGTCAGGATTGAAGTTGGCTGACTGTTGATGGGCCTTTCAGTTTGTGATGGAGCATCATAGTTTTACATGTGGATCATTTTTTCCCCCTCGATTTTTATTTAAAAGCTATTTCTGCCACGGACAGGCCTCAAAGTCACTTCAAGGAATTTGCATTGATTACGGAAGGCGGATTGACTGACGTTGACATTTCTTAAGATCTTAGGATAGTATCAGGAACAATATCAAAAAAGATATGTAGAACCAACCGACTCATCAATCTCACTGTCAACTGTCACAGCCTCTTTCATAAGCTGCAGATCCTTTATCTTAGTGATGACTTCTGCACTCAAAATAAAAATGGCAGATGTTCATATTGTATGCATGATTTAACATCATTCACATTCAAGTTATTAGACAGCTAGGAACAGGGTGGTAAATTGTCCAAAAAAAAGTGTTAAGTCATGGTGTCCTCAGTGTGGTCATTATGTGAGATTTCAGACAGCTGAAAACGAATGCATGCAAAAAATAAAAGAAGAAAAAAAAAAGAAGTCACGTCTGCTCGATGTATTTTGGGCCAGAGTGGGTGCCGTACTGTAAGTACAAGCAGCTCTCCTCCACCTCGTTGCTCAGTGCAGCCACAGGAGCCAGGGCAGTTAATGAGGGCCAGACTCTTGTCATGTGGAGAGTCCTCGTGGGAGAACATGCTCTGTGCTCTGCAGCTCTGTCTCTGCTACGGATACTACTTCATCTACGCTCAGCGATCTGCTGCTATCAAGGAGGTTGTATGCATAAATTGAACTGAATTTATTTTCGTATCACACGGGTAGATGAGTTAATGAATGAATTAAACTGTGTTTAATACTTAATCTCTTAATCTGTTTAATACGTAATCTCTGCTCAGCTCAGCTCAGCTGTATTCAGCAGGTCTGTCACTGATTGTTTATTCGAAAGGTTTCAAGCGAAATGTGAGCTGAATTTCCTTTTTGTAGAAAGACTGAGAGACGGAATCACAGTTGTCGCACGGTACAGAATAAACCAGCTGCATGGTAAGACTCACGCTAGGAGGGATGATGTATACTTACCACTGACTTCTAGTTTAGAGTCACACTGCTTAGTCCCATACTCATTAATGATCCTGCAGGTGTACACCCCTGCGTCAGACTTCTGGGCCGACTTGATGATCATCTCAAAGGTACCATCATCCGTTTCACGCACAATGTGACGGGGACCTGTTTTTATGGTCACTCTATCTCTGAGCCTATAAAAAAATGTAAAAGTCTGCTTGATACCTTGACCGTACATTTAGAGGTAAGGCATTTTACCAGCCATGTGGTGAAACTGAATGACTCAAAAGCATTCAGTGCTGCTGCAACAGATACAACAACATGCAACAATAACAAACCTACCAGTACAACATTGGTTTGGGCTGTCCTGTCATGCGAACAGACATGGTCACCTCCTGTCCCTCAATGACAGCCTGATCTTTCATGATAGCCTGAAACAAACAATATGCTGACATTTACAAAAAATGTAAATTTACTATTTACTAAATCTAACGTCATTGAGGACCATGAAATCTATGTCAAGCATAGTTATAATCTTTGAGGCACATTTAAAACACTGTTACTGAATACACGGTGCTCTTGGATGCAGTTTTACATTTTCACTAGTAGAGATTAGCCATAACAGCATTTTCATGATTAGCCAAGACATTGCATTACAGTGCAGTGAAGACCTGCAGCAACGTACACTCCTTACACTTGCTGATACGAGGCCTACTGCTGATCTGGTGTATGAAAGCAACTGAAGTCTGTGGAAAATTTGAACTAGAAACTAAAGGATACCAGTGATAAAATTTCATTTCTTGACATGACATGCTTTCACATCTTTGCAGTTCAAAACCGATGAAAGCTCGAGTAATAAAATAGACAACAGCAAAATGAAAAATGAAATAAGGACAAATCTACCTGGAAGGCAGGTGGTTCCTTAAATCTGGAGTCCATAATTGTTCTGGGGTCGGGTCCTCTGTACGAGCTGCCGTAGTCCATGCTCTCCTCCATGGGGCTCAGGTACTCTTCGTCAGAGGTGATGGGGCTGGCCACGTCCATGGGCACTCCCAGATTGCCCCTCTGCTCCTGTGAGGGCTCTGGGGGACAGATGGACACTCCACTCAGAGAGCTCTCAGCACCTGCACAATACTCTGGGGGACTTGGCTTTGGCACTTACTGAATGCACTGGGACAACTATTAGTTTACAATGGGGAGTCAGATTATGAATTGGATTCACAGTCATCTAAATGACAGGAAAAATTATTCAAAAACTTTGCAAACTTCCAATCTAGGAAGCTTTTGGGGTTGGATGTACACTAAAATACATTTTATCTACTGGAACCCAACCTGTACATGGTGTTCACCCCATTGGAATCTGAACATGGACCCCAGCAAGTGAGGTCAAACTGCAGATGAACTGGATGACAGCAGACACTTTCTGTAGCTGTGGCGTACCCTCCTGCACATGTCGTCCCCCCAAGTTTTCATGAGCAACGGCGTGTATGTGCACGAGGAAAAAATAGAAACTGTCTGCAGGTCTCTGCTTACCAGAGCATGTATATATTACAGCTTGCATGTGATTCTAATTGCACACTTTGACATTTGCACATGGATAAAATCATGCAAATCTACTGCAAAATCCCTCAGAAATATTCACTTCAAGTGCATAATAAATAAATAAACACATATCAAAATTAATTTCAACCAAGAGCCTTATTTAGAAGCTTCAAAATGCAGTTCCCACAAGTCATAATTATCCAAAAGGGTCTGGTAATCTTCCAGAATTTTCCACCTTATTACACCCTATAAGATAAAGTGATATCTGTGTAACCTTGGTGGTAAAAGGAGGTTTGCACTGTTATTTACAGTAGGAAAAGCCTTGACACAGCAATTACAATAACAAAATGTGTCAGTGAGCCTCTCTCCCACCGTGTGTTCCATATCCTGAAAAGACTCACCTAACCCCACACCTCCATTCACACTGAGGTTGAGGACTGAGCAACCTTGAATGGCTCCACCGCGTGTTAAATCCCCACAGCATTTGTGATAACTTGTCAGCGCTTCAACAAGTGGCCATGGAGTTTGACTGGTGGGCTGACGTATGAGATTTCTCTCCGTTACGTGTTCTTGCCCTCCCCTCTTATCCTATTTCCCTTCCCTCTCTCTCTCTCTCTCCCTCTTTTTTTCTTTCTCTCCCTCTCCCTCTCGGTCTCATTTAAACACACACATATAGACACAACCAGATGTCCAATTACAATACACAAGCACACCCTCAATGTTTTCCCTTGTTTCCAGCACTGCATTGTCTCTCTTGGCAACCTAATTACAGCATAAACATGTTCTTTGCCTTTCTCTAGCCCATCAGTTTTTCTAGCATGCTGTGCAGTACATCCCAGTGTCACTGAGCTCATAAACGGCATGAAAAACACATGATGTATTTTTACATTTTTTCGAGATTCAATATTTTGCACACTGTTCAGATTTACAGCATGCTGCAATGATATTAACACATATCATGAGCATAGCAAATCCATAACTTTAAAAACAAGAATTAAAATGGTGATGATGACAGAATACGTGCTGAGCTCGACTACTGATTTGTGGCATTTGTTGTGGAGGTGCAGCGCTGTGAGGATGACATTAATGTCAGGTGAAAAGAACACAGACTGTGATCATTTCAGGGTAGAAGAAGAAGTACTATAAATATCCAGTGCATGCACAGCCCTTATAAGGTAAAGCATCCCTTTCTAAAGAGCCATCAGCAGATGCCTTGCTCAGCCCAAGGAATAACAAACATATTTCAATGGGAAAAGCAGTAAAAAGGAAAAAAAGAGAAGGAAACATCTTTACTAGCAGTGTCAAATGATTTCTTCCCAAACTGTTCTATAGCCAGGGATTTACAACTAAGCAATGAGGGTTCAAATGTGCACTAGTCTACATGGTGGATATTTTAAAAATTGTCTTCCTTGCAGCAATTACAATGATATACTCTGATTTAGTTTTGCTTCATTATAATTTTCAAATGACTTGAAAAGATTTTAATAGACTTTAAGTGTTTCCTATTATTGCCAGAGATAAGAGACACAGTAGCCTCTTTGCATTCGTACAAAAGCTAATGCATATGCAATGCTGCTGAAAGAAACATTGCAATTAATTAATGGTGCTGCTGTACTTTTCCATTCAAATGCTGCATGCCCCATAATGACGGTTAATGAGAATCGCTAGTACCGCTTGTTTAGCTCAGTGTCTGTGAAAACGCGATTAGAGCACTTTGCTAGCCAGCTTTGCACGTCCCGCATTTAAGACCTTAATTCCTACAGTAATTCATGTAAAATTTACTTGGCGAAGCAGGGAAGGGGAGACTAATGTTTGTGGAGATGTCAGGCCAGGACCCTCTGCAGGGATCCCCAAACAACCGTTTCTTTATTCTGAAATTCATCAAGCGGCCAGCCTGCCTTTAACAATTTATAAGTTCAATTTAGCCGCTGGGTTGCTATGGTAACTATCAGTGAGGAGGCACCGCTAGCACACTGCACAGAGGTGGAGAGAAAAGAGGAGGAGGAGGGGGAGCAAAATAAAAAAGGGAGAGAGAAGAGGGAGGTGGTGGTGGTAGGAACTGTGTGTGTGTGTGTGTGTGTGTGTGTGTGTGAGTGTGTGTGTTTATGTATGCAAACAAAAACAATCTAACATGTATAAAATCATTTTCCTGTCTTGCTGTTGTAGTTTTCATCAGGTTAGATAACTAATGCACATTAGTGCTTAATGTTTATTCATTGTAAAAATCCCAGAGAACCTCTACGGAGCCCATAGAGTTGGTCAGAGACCACATCCATACTGATGAGGTGACTCATTCATTAAGACCACTGAAATAAACATCTCTATGGATTCATACATACTGTACGAATTACCAACCAAAAACACAATATGTTTTCTTTCTACTAAGAAAAAAACGGTCATGATTGTATTCAGTCATTCATAATGTAACATGCATTGCACATGCACCATCCATGAGGAAAAGTTGGCCATTTGCTACTTTGCTGACTTTATGTTAAGAGTAGAGAAAGACACTTCCTGGTTTGGCTTTGATGTGAAGAAGTAAAGACGGCAAGCCCTGTGCGTGTCTGGTTAGAATCCCTAATCCCCTTCAATGTCAAAGTGCTGAAAAATATTCATGGAAGTGATATGCTTGACTTCAGGGTGGCATCGAAAAGTGTTTCAAATCCACTTATGAGTCAGCCAAGCCTTGCCAAAATGGCAGATTTAGTTCAGCCTAATGGACCTTTTTCTTGGCACTGGCAAAATTCTCTGGTCTCTCGAGAGGTACACTCATCTTAAGAGCTTAACCAGCTTTCTGGGATGTTAATGGGAACCAAGTCAGGCTCGCTCACCTGCTTTGATGGTGAGGGTGGCACTGCAGGATGCTGAACCCATCTGATTGGTGGCTGTGACGGTGTATGACCCAGCATCGCTCACTTTTGTCCATTTGATGATCAGAGAGTGTCTCTCCCCTTCCACTTTCACCACATGAGTTGGGCTGCTCTTAATCTCTGTGTCATTTCTTCTCCATGTGACTGCAGAAAGGAGTCATAGCAGAAAAGATGTTAACAGGAGGCACCTTCCCTATCGTTAACATTGAGAGAAACAGAGACCAAAGGAAAGGGTTAAAGTTGTTAACAGGAGGAACCTTCTCTATCGTTAGCAGTGAAAGAAAAAGAGACCAAAAGAAAGGGCAGGCCCTGGACCAGCCTTATCAAGGAATCAGTAGTCATTAACACAAGGTACTGTGCTCATTTGCAGAAGCTTAAGAGATCAAACGAAAATCATTGAGACCTGTAGCAGCTAAGGATCATGACCATTTAAAAATACTTGTGAACATGGTCCAACTCAATAAAACCTTAATCTCAGCATGGAGGTTTAAAGTCAGCTTCTGAGAATGGAAATAAATGCAACAGGAGCATGGTAGCAAAACAGACTTGCCTTCTGGGAGAGGTGTGCCTGCAATGACGCATTTGAGGACCACCTCAACGCCAGTGGATGCAGCAATGTCATGGAGCGGAAACTCGAACACAGGGGCCTCCATGGGGTCCTCCCCTGCAGACACGTAGGAGTCGTCGGAGGATTCTGCCCAAGTAGTCAGAAAACAGGAAAACATCAGCAATTACAGTTTTGGCAGTGTAATAAAACCCATTGTATTGTACAACCACTTTTAATACATTTAAAAATACTGTTTGTAAGTTGAAGATATTGGTGTGACCCATTGGTAGTCATTAGTACTGTAAGTGTACGTGCATAGTCCCTTGAGGGGACATTTCTGCTTTTTCACCCAATTTTTAAAAAATGTTAAAATAATTTCCAATCCAAACCTACCGAGCTCGGGAGACATTGGCCTGGTGCGCCTGCCTTTCCCTCTGGTCCTCTGCGGCTTCACGTCTCTGACAGGACTGCTTTTCTTTGGCTTGTCAACCTCCACTGGAACCACCTCCATGGGTTCCTCCTCTACAATTATGGTGGGAATGGCAAGTTTCGGCGGAGCGGCAGCGGGAGCCGGTGTAGTGGAAGGCATCGGAGTCAAAGGAGTCACATCCAACTCCATCTTCTCTTCCTCTGGTAGGGAAACCCTTGGTGGTTTTGGTGGAGGCTGAACGGGTCGTTCTTGTATCATGACTGGGTCTCTTTGCACGAGTGGACTTTCAGGTCTACGCTCCAATTTCCTAACCGTTATCTCTACAGGCGTCTTCCGGTGGGCAGTTTCCTCCTTTTCGGATACGGTGGGAACTTCCTGCACTCGTATTACCCTCTGTACCAGAGGACTCGGGGGTCTCTGATCCACCTTGCGCAGAGCCATTTCCACAACGTTCCGTGACGGTGACTCAGTGCGTCTTCGCTCCTCGTACACATGGGTGACATCAACAGGTGACCTCCGCAGGCTCTCCCTCATTGGACTGGCGCTGCGCAGCTGCCTTGGTGATCGCTGCCCAGGCAAATCTGAGGAGGACATGGCCTCCGGAGGCGAGACCTCCTCGCCCAGTCGGCTTCCAGCCACAATGCTCACTGTAGAGCGCTTGGGCTCCGCCTTGGGCTGAGGTAAGACCCTCTGCTCTGGTGCTTGTTGATGTTGCTGTAACTCTTGTTGGCTGTGCTCCAGGCGTGGCGACTTGGGAGGGGACTGTTCCTTGCGTTGCTGCTCTCTCTCCCTCTCTCTCTGCTCCTGGGCTTGCTGGGCCCGCTCCCGGTCCTGCAGCTTTTGCAGCACCTGAGGGGGGATGGGCTCCAGTTTCCTCAGAGGCTGTCTGCTTTTCCGGGGGGAAAGCTGCTCGGTGGAGAAGGACTTCTTCATGTGCGGCTTGCCCACCAGTTTCTTGATGCGCTGCAGCTCCTCGGTGAACTTGCTCTCGATGTCCTGGACCTTTTGGGAGTACCGCGGCCTGTCCTCCAAAGAGGCGGCCCTCTGCCTGAACATGGACCTCCGTTGGGCGGCATCGGCCTTCAAAGCCTCGCTCAGATCTTCCCGGGAACTCTCCCTGGAGATCCCTAGCCGGCTTCCTCCGTCGTCTGAGTCGACGGACGGGGCTCGGTGGAACCCGGCCCAGGAACGTCCAGAGATGGAACCCTCGTTGTCAATGCTTCTCCGGCGCTCGAAGTCACGCACTTTCTCAAAGATCTTGGAGCTGGCACGAGTCAACTTGGGTGA
This sequence comes from Sardinella tawilis, assembly GCA_030264315.1. Taxonomy (NCBI): domain Eukaryota; kingdom Metazoa; phylum Chordata; class Actinopteri; order Clupeiformes; family Clupeidae; genus Sardinella; species Sardinella tawilis. Next base: position 7,936,728 of record JASCQY010000071.1, on the reverse strand, counting down.
TGGGCGCGCTGTCAGTTCCTTGCGCGAGTATTCACTGACAGGAGTCTGAGGCCTGGAGTCCTGGGCACTGCTCTGGGACATGCCCGAGGACTTGGGCTGTTTGATCTTCTCCTCAAACTCACTCGGCACCGTGTCCTGGTAGTCAGTTGGCACGACAACTTTCTTGCGTGGGGCAAGGGGGGTGGCGGGGGCTGAACCCGATCGGCTGGGCAGGGGAGAGGCGGTAGAGAGTCGGCCAATTTTGGGGGAGGGGGGAGGGAGAACTTGAGGGGGAGACTCCCTCAAAGCATCCTCAGACTGGCTCCTGAAAGAAGGCGATTAAGGGAAATGTTCTGTTAGCCACTGGGGTTAGGCATGGGTAGGAGGAGCCCAGCTGTTTGGAAGAGGACAGGGAGGCTCTGAGAGCCAGTGTGGCTTTGAGTGGCTCAGGGTTTGCAGTGACCCAACGCTCTGTCTGTGTCTCTGTGTGTCTGTGTCTGTGTCCGTGTGCTCTGTGTGCGTTTGTCAGTATGCATGTGTCTTTGGAAGATCTAACTAATGGTGGACTTTAACTATGAGATAAGAAAAGACTGAAGACTGGGGTTAGGGATATCTGGGCAGAAGATGATTGGAGAGGCTAACATAAACTAATAATAATAATAATGAGTCATTTGTTGGTGACGAGATTGGTGGTTTGGTGACCAAAACTGTAAAAAGCATGTTCAAAGCATGACCAAACGAAGTCAATTATGGAATAACAGCCAAGGGATTACATGTTCCCTTGTGGTTAAGTGCTTAAATTAGTTTCTAAAGTGGTAAGAAAATAAACAGAAGATGTGATTTGTGTGATAAATATGGACACATTGCACTTTGATGATCTTGGCTAACTTGCATCGTTATGATGCATCTGTGCATTGGTGGTGACAATATTTAGGTTATGTGAGGTTGACAGGCCACGTTTTAAAGTATGGTGCCTACTAGCCTATTCCTTCCAAAAAACCTGGACTAGACCACCATATATCACTGGATATGGACAAGTTTAAGTCAAAGGATGCTTGTTGTGACAAGGAAGGAAAGACTTAAGTTTCACTTGATACAAGCACAGACGTTTTGGTATTAAATCATCAGATGACAGCAGTCAGGGGAACACATATAAAGGCACCTTACAAGCGAAACCTCTATAAAACAGATGAACTATTAAGCAGTCTATGCTTTACAAATCTGTACCTGACACCTGAATGCACAGCAAATTGGACCATTGTTGAAATGACTCTGTGCATGTTACAAGTTAACACTCATAACTCCTTCCTGGTCAACAAAGGCGTAGACTTACACTTGTATACAATATCCAATATAATACTGCATGACCAGTAGCAAGCAGTGCAAACAGCATGCAAAGAATATGAACATGCAGTAGGTTAATAAAACTGTACAGATGAACCTTTGTTATATGATACAAATTAGCAAATCATAAAGCTTCTTCTCAAGGGCCTGGGAGATAAAGTGGAACTAGTTATATATTTTTGAATTATTCCATGTTATAATAATGATATAAGTATATGCAATACAAGGAAATCTCATGTTCACATATATTCTGATATAGATTCTGGTTTTATTGTTACATTAAGATTAGTTTGTATATGGAAAAATTACTAACTTTAAATAAATAGACATACTGTAATACATATCATGTCGCAACATTTTGCAACATACTGTATATTCACCTTTACATTTAAATGACTTAAATAAAAACATAGTTGTAGAGATCAATTTCATGTTTATAGCTGGATCAGTCTGTAGGTCATAGTCACTGTCTTCGCATTGGTGCATTAGTACTGGCAAAATGCATGCAGTCATGAAAGCATGCGAGGAAAATTCAGCAAACCCGCATGCACAATAACCAGGGGAGAACCAAAGGGGTCGATGATTCCTCACACACAATGAGATGCAAAGAACTCTTTGAACATCACGGCTGAAAAGAGACCTTGCGAGGCAGTGAGGCACAACCAAACACCAGTGTGTGTTTTATTGCGGTCATCACCCAGAGGAAAAAAAATACACACATGGCTTTCTTGCATTCATTGGTGTGTGGGGTCATAACTCAAAACAATTTCTATATGGACAATGGGGGAGAGGGGGGGCAAAGGAAAGTGTGAACTGAACCGAACCGAACTGAACTGAACTGAACTGAAGAGAAAAGAAATCAAAATGAGGGAGAAATAAATGTTTTAATTTAGTCGGAGGGGTATGGGTGAACACTGGGAGGAGTCTGGAGGGTGAGCGTTGAAACTACTACAGCATGAGACACTGCTACACGATGTATTATTCATGAGGCTCCATCTATACTCAAGGTGCTGCAGGTTTAAGTACATGGGATTTTGATTAGGGATGCACCGATCCAGCTTTTTTGATTCCGATACCGATTCCGATATCTGGGTTTCGGATATCTGTCGATACC
>JASCQY010000071.1:7919487-7921654 GCA_030264315.1 Sardinella tawilis | reverse complement strand
CCACCCCAGCCCCTCGCTCTCTCTCCCTCTCCAGGCAAGGCAGGCAGGGGAAGGTGCTCTGTGCCAGCACATCACACATACCAAAGGGATGCTGTGAGGAAGGATGTCAGCTAAACACCTATTTCCCTTTAGTGAAGGAGAGGGTCATAACCATCACAAATCATATTGCTGATTTAATATTAGCGGTCTGCATGTAAACAACAAGGCATTATATGAAAAGAATAAGAGATATAAAAATTCCTTTTTATTTCTTCTTATATTTTTTCTTCTTTTATTTCCTTTCCATCTTTCAATTTATCACGCTTATATTTTAATATTTAAATAGCTACAAAACCTGCAAGCCTGTGAACCAGATTTTCCCACACTAAGAAACTCTTCTAGAGGTTCACTGCGTGGCCATTAAAAAGACAGTTTCAACGGCCAAAATCTTTGAATCAGCATCATTGGGAAAATGGGTTTGCTGCCACAAGCACTTTTGCTTTATTACACATAGGCAGAATTTCCCGACATGCTGATAGACCATATGTTCCCATCCTTCAGAGGTAAAGAAGTAAAATGCCAAACAATCTCTATTGCCTCACACCTACAGTATACAGTATACTATATATATTATTCTGCTGGTGAAACAGCATTGCGCTGTGTTCACATGAAACTTCAAGTGGTGAAATGAATGTCACAAGGTGGATGGGAAGTAATAAGGAAAGGAATCAAACTAGGGAATCACCCCCAGGACATCCCCTCTATTGCTGTGGCATGCATGCCAGAGATATAATGTGCAAGGCAGGAGAAGAAAGGCATTCAGTGCATATCAATCACGGATGAGGTGGGGGATTGAGGCATTGCTGTTATTGCCATGCAGAGCATACACAGCAATTAGCCAATTTAGCCTGAGTCTTTTGTTCACAGGCTCAGGGTGGGGCATGTCATGGCTTTGCATCATTTCCTCGACACATTCATAGCAAATAAAAAGAAACCTCTTAATCATCTCTCAATCAATTTGACTCAGGCAAAATGCAGTTTTATATTCCACATTCAGTTGATGATACTGACATAGCCTTGGTAAATGAGGAACAACAAACAAAAAAAACAACAAAAAAAAACAAAAAAAAGTTGAAAAAAAAATGAGTAGGTGCTACTGACCTGAAAGCGTTTTTTGGACCAGATCTTCTTCATGGCTGCGAGAAATCCCGGTCTTTTGCTGCGCTGAAGAGGCACGGGCTTGACGTCTTCGGAAATGAGGGAGTTGTTGGTGGTCACACCTGCCGGCGACCTGCGCTCCCGGTCCACAGCATGACCACAGTCGCTCCTGAGATTCAGTTTGGAAGCGGGAGACGGAATTTTGGAGGAGTGGAGCTCAACTACACACTACACTCTTGTCTCAGGACCAGAGAGAGGAAAAAAAAAAAAAAAAACATCTAACCCCCCCTAACACTTCAACATAATCCAGCCACGCGTGTCGATTAAGCCGGAGAAGGTTTCGCAGGAGCCGCGCGAGAGCCGCGAGTCTCGGTTTCTCCCGAGGTGAGGGGTGGGGATGTCGGCGCTGACACACTTTCTCAGCAGGTGACACACATTCGCCGCCTTACGGACCCTGAGCACGCCCCTGGAGTTGGCGCTGGAGCGCATCGATGCTGAGCCTTAGAGCACAACCAGGCAGCAGCAGCAGCAGCAGCAGCCACAGGACAGGGGAAGGGAAAAAAGCCCCCCAATAGGAGCCCAGTGTAATCAACTCAGGAGGAGCCAGCTCACACAATAGCGACCAGCGGGGAAGGGACCAGAGAAAAGAAGGGAGAGCGAGAAATAGAGAGAGCGAGAGAGAGAGAGAAATAGAGAGAGAGAGAGAGAGAGAGAGAGAGAGAGAGAGAGAGAGAGAGAGAGGGGAATAGAGAGAAAGAGAGGGGGGGAGTGCGTGTGTGTGTGTGTGACTGTGTGAGTGTGTGTGTGTGTGTGTGTGTGTGTGTGTGTGTGTGGTGGGGGTAGTGGGGGAGGATGGAGGGGGCGAGCGGATGGGAGAGAGTGTGTTTTCCCTGCCTCTGCTCCTCCTGAGAGTGAGCGAGCGAAAACGAGAGCTGGAGTGAGTCAGACCTCCTGAGAAACTGTGCTGGAGGAGGCAGCCTGCCTCGCAAAAAAAGACCCTCTTTTTTTCCTCCTTCCTTTGTTGTCTTTC
>JASCQY010000071.1:7909487-7914487 GCA_030264315.1 Sardinella tawilis | reverse complement strand
CCCTCTTTCTCATCTCAATCTCCCCCTCGTTCACTCTGCCTCTCTCTTACAAAAACACACACACACGCACAGACACACACACACACACACACACGCACAGACACACACAGAGACACACGCTCTCTCTCTCCCTTTCTCTCCAACAGTCATACACATGCACATTCCTCTCTCTCTCTCTCTCTCTCCCTCTCTCTGAGTCCTCTCATCCTCCCACTAGAGCACTCCAAAGGGGCTCTGGCGTCGCTCCCTCAGCCCCCTCTGCCTCTCCTTCCCCTCAGTGTGATCACACCCGCTCGGCTGCCCCCTCTCTGCCAGGACTGCCAGTCAGTCGGAGGATCAGGTTGTGCAACAGGAAATTCCCTTCTCTGGATTATGGGTCTGTGTTGCGTTTCTGCGGCATGAGCTTTTGCTTGCAGAGGAACATTGACAAGTCAGAGGAGTGTAGATTTGTTTGGATTTGGTCATGACTTTGAGGAGATTTTTGGAGACACAAAACATGTTTGTTTGGTTGCTGGTGCAGTATAACCAATATGTCAGAATGCATCACATACAGTTATGCAAAGGATTTCTGGTGTACATAGCAACAATGTACATCATGTGTACATTTCATACCCTGGAAGTCCAGAGATCTCGCAAGAGCACAATTTGAATTGTGCCTGCAGATACTCTGGCCAGGATCCATAAACTACCTCAAAAATTTGAGGTAACCAATCAGAGCGATGCTTCTGACATAGTCGGGCCAAAGACGAGCTAAAATGATGATGACAGTGCTGGCTTGAATCGTTCCTTGTTATGACTGATCGTAGCATTATCCAATTGAGTGCAGTGAGACTTTCAAATGCATGCTTGGTGCCGCCGCTAAAAGTAGGTTTACATTGATCCTGGCCAGACCCCTAATCTGAAAGATTATCAGGGTCTGGATTTCCAGGCTAGTAATGTACTACATACATTTCACAATGTAACACACAAATTTATGCAAACTTTTTTGTTGTTGTTGTCATGCTTCTGTTTTTTCTCATTTCTCATTTTTCTCACACACATCATTTTCCAGACGACCTCTGTATCTCATCTTTCTGTCGTGACTCAGAAGTTGTTCCTAACCAGGATGTCCTTTCTGGGGCTTTGAGTGACAGGAACCCTCCCAACCCTCCCATCAACATTCCCAGGTGCTACAGCTGACATATAAGGGCGACAATAACTACATTGTGAAACTGAACTATCAGCTTGCTGTCTTTTCATCTTGCTCAGAACATGACAGATTTTTCTTGTTCTCTCTCAGATGGAGGATGAGGATGACATTGTCGTGACTGAGTCACCATGAGCATTTCCAATGGAAAATTTCCATTCAGAGCTCTCCATAGACTCCTCTGAGAAATGTGAGGAGTGATTCTTCCATCTACTACACCATAAGAGATTCACAGAAGAATATTCACTGGATAAGCATTCATGTCTTGAAGCACCCTCTATTGCCATTAACATGTATTAACAGTTCAACAAATATAACAGGGACGCATTGTTTGCTTTGGACAAAAAAGGCAGTACAATGGTAGTAAATCCTACAAAACCTTCATTAGTATTTATTGCCATTATTTAGCATGCAAAATATATCTAATTGTTTCCTACTAGTCTCTGAAGTAGGCTCCATTTAATAATTGAAGAAATGCATGATTGGCTGGCCTGCCTGTCTATGTCTTATCTGATGGGATAAGACGTGGGCTGTGCTGAAATGAGCCTGTGGAGACAGAGAGAGTAATCCTGACGAGGGACAGAGAGGGGTGCTGGTGTCGCCTTGTGAACAGCAAACCAAAATGGGCGCTCAAACAGTGGCTTAATTTAACACAGCATGTAACGCGCCGTGCCGCGCTGTGCCGGCAGCCCACCTCAATCAAAACAGACCTGCAGGGGTGACACGAGAGCCTGTCGCCATTACAGGGATCAGGTCTCCAACTGGGGGCCGGAAAGGCAGGTTTCATAGAAGCTTGCTGTTTATTTACTATTTATGAAGCAAGCATTGCTCCTTATAATGGTTGTCCTGCCCCATTTTCAATAAAAACAATCAACAACAATGCAAAAAAACAAAAAAACAAAAAAAAAACAGATCTTCTGCCAAACAAGACGGAAGGCCACAATAGTCACATTTCTGCACAGAACTGGTTTACTTAATAATGTATCTTAGAAGGGGGAGAGACCTGATTCAAGGCCATGAAGACAGGTGCTTGCACCAGCTGACAATGATAATTCTCACCCCCTCAGGCTGTCTCTAGAGCTACTTTAAAAACCATATTGAGTGGTGTGATGGCACTGCACAGTATTGGATTATTGAATTACAGCAATGCAATACCACAAGCTGCCTTCTCCATAACGTCAAGGTCAGCATGCAAAAGAACAGTGAAATGATGGCAATGCTATGCCAAGAAGGTGTTGTGAAACGCAGCAAGAGAAATCCAATGTGCTGCTTTTGTTTCTGCAACACTCCACTCCTGCTGCACCACCTGAATGTGATCATGAGAGGAGTTCTGTAGGCTATAAAGGAGACAGGAGCTCAAACAGACCTCTCTCTTGTGGACCGAGCTAATGAAATCAGCCTGTTGTTGTTTTGCACATTTTAAAGGTGCGATAGAGAGCCCAGCCAGTGAGACGACTGGATGAACGGAGGGAGTGTGCGGACACACCGCCGTCATCGCATCACATCGTCTTAAATTAGGCCTTGCCCGCAGCACATGACTGCACTGTTATCAGCAAAACGTGTGACTCTGCGAGAGTCGCAGGCGGTGTTGGAGGTGGGTCACGCCGCGCTGGGCCGCGTTGCGTCGCGCAGCCTGTTTATGCTTCTCTATGAGCGGCAGCAGCAACTGCAGCGCTGGAGGGGAAACCCCACCGTGCCCGAGCATGCGACACGTGAGGTGACCTGCCAACGAGCGGGGGTCTGTCTGTGCACACACACACACACAGCGTGTGTGGGCACCGTGGGCACAGCAGTGAGGTTGATATGCCACCCTTTGCCTCCAGGGTCATGGTGCCCTGATATTAACATTACTGCCTTGATCTGTTGAGCAGCCATTACTGCACTGTATGAGAGACATGCCCTGTTATAGCTTGTGTTGTGAGACATTGTGTTGCGGTATGCGTTGAAGACAACCATGGGGGACGTACAAGTAAACTACAGGTGTGATGGGTTGGCAGCTGGCAGTTATTCTGTAAACTACTTTACAAATACATGTTCAGTTCCTCAGTGCAGACAACAGAAAGACAACAACACTTGAAATGCTGCTTTTGTCAAGTCGTTTGGTGTATTTGTAATACTATACTGTAGGTCTGGGAAGAACAGACTTCAGACTTATTGGCACTGGCTCCCAGTAGCCCTATTTCATGAAGTATGTCAGAAAACTTGTGACTCAATGCCTGCTCCAGCAAAACTATACATATTGTTATATGGAAGCAGTTCTACTCTTTACAGAATTAAAATATTGTTAGGCCAATGAACTATATTCCAGACTGATCAGACACTTCTATTTGTTGCAGGACTACTATTTACTATTGAGTGCTTCCACCAACACAGCCTGCAGACTTCTGACCCAGTTCTGATCTTTGGGGACAGAGGGATCTCGCTTTCTCTCTCGCTCACCGATGCTGCCTTTGGCTTTTCAGAGTAACGGATGGGGCTGAGCCCAAGGCCAGCATCTACTTAATCAACATTGAGTACAGAGGCTGAAGGAGCCCAGATGGGTCTGTCAGCAGCAGCTAGAGGTAATTAAGCCGCAGCGGGTCCATCCTCATCGAGATTCCCGAGACGTCGCTAGCTGACCTGATTTGTTGTGACTGACTCCATTTTTTTGTCCATTTAATGGGTTTCCTCCGACAGCGTTCCACTGACCCTTGGCTTGTACGCTACACTGTCCATAGATGAGCACTAACGCTACAGGGAGAGTATAGAGATCAACTCTGTTTGACTAATTATGGAGCAAACACACAGCCAATCATAAAATGAAGTGTAGTCAGTGGGCGAGGGCCTTGGCACACATTTACTGAACACATTTACTGTACAAACCAATGAGCAATATGCTATGTATATGCCCCAGTTATTGAATTAGCATTAGCTAGGCTATGAACAGATGGCACCTGTTGCCTGGCTTACACCAAGTCCAGCAAGGAGTGCTGCATCACTGGATAGTAATCCATCCATGACACGTCATTGCTGCTATACTCTAATGACCCACATGGCTTTAGAGACAGCCACACATGGACGGGACTATGTCCATGGAGACCAGAAATGAAAACAAACATAATGCAGGTGGCGAGAGAGAGAGAGAAAGAGAGATAGAGAGAGAGAGAGAGAAAGATAGTATGACAAATAGTAAGACCAAAAATGGGAAATCATTCCATCAAGTCCATTGCTTTCACATTAGTGACAGCCAAAACCCTACTACCAACCTCTGCACCTGTGACGGCAATGACAGGTGACCCCTCTGACACAGTTCCACTTTTCTGCCGTATTACACTTGCATATCGATTCTCCCAACTCATTGTGAAGTTTATGAATTGTCAAGTTAACACAGGGATACAATTTAGTGGCCTGACCGATGTTCGCAGCACAGCAAGATTCTGACCGAGATTGATTGTAGGTCAGTTACACTGCGTTTGGGAGTACAGGAAACAGTGATTTTACGAAAGCCAAACATTCGATGCGACGATTGACAACGACAGATTGAACGAATGACCTGCTTTTGATCATGGCAACCATCCATTTAGGACTAGTAACAGGTTTATCCAGACAGGGTTGAAGAGGTCAGTATTCAATGATCTTTGGTTTATCTCAGTAAGTTGAATGAGTTGATGTGTAGTGGAAAGAAGTACATGTAGTTATTCAAATGAGCCTGTGTTAGCTATCAAAACGTGCAATTGTTAGCAAAATCACATTCAGTGCCAGGGCTCTCAAGTCTCACGCATTGACCGTGAGACACACGCAATTCAAGGACTTCACACGCTCTCACGCCACACAT
>JASCQY010000071.1:7898374-7909351 GCA_030264315.1 Sardinella tawilis | reverse complement strand
GTCAACTGCAAGCAATAAATGTCAACAAGAGTTTAACATTTTCAGTGATAAAACCTTTAAAAAAACATTTTAATGTCACTGGCAAACACACTCTAAAAGATGAAAACCACCAGAAAAGTTATCAAAGTAATCCACTATGAAAATTTATAGTCCAACAGACCAAATGCATAAACATTATTTATAGTGCAGCACATTATTTATGGCAGTGCATGCAACTGCAGGACATGAGGACACATAAGAGGTCTTATTATAGGTATGCATGTCTCCCAGCATGAACTGAGCCTTCCTTAAATCTCATGCAGGTTCTTATAAGGGGCAGTGCTGTATGCAGATGGAGTATCTGTACCATACTGGTTCCCTAGTGCCTATGGGACCCAGGTTTGAATCTGACCTACAGTCATAGGCCTATTTCACGCAGCCCAACTCAGGGTAAAGTTACTTCCTGTGGTGCCAATGACAGCCAATAAGATTCTGAATCAGTGTACCAGAATTAATAACACATGTGCATATCCTGTGACTTTTGGGGAAAATGGCTGCTGTGAAATAGGCCTATTTCCCTGCCCCATGCCATCACCTCCCACTTGTAATGCCTGCCTGTTATAAACATAACAACCCCCCTCCCGCCCTTCCAAACAGTCTACGAAATAAATAAACGTTCAATGTGTGAAACTAACAAACTTTTTCTTAGGGTTGGGAAGTTCTGAAAGGTGCAGCCTACTTGAGCTGATATGATTTTCTGACAAGCATGATTTTCACCAAACAATATTTACAGTGTCCAACACATAAATTAGATCAGTAAATATGTGTCTCTGCAAGTTTATATGCATTTCTGATTAAGCGTAATTCCATCAACAGCTCTGAAAAGGATCGTTTCTCTGACCACCACTACTGGACAGATTTCAGGTCAAATATGCAGAGTAAACAACATGCTTTTAAGAAGAAAAAACTGATTGGCTCCGTTAATGGTCTGATTATAAAAGAACACACATTGCTCTGGATTTGGGATGGTAAGATTTCGATAGGACAAATGCTTGATTAAATTATAAACAGCTTTGTGTGAAATTGAAGGGAATTGTTCCTCAAAGATATTAAATTCTTAAACAGTGTGTGTGCACGAGTGTGTTGTGAGTAGCCTACTGTATATTCCTGCATTGCCTGTGTGCTCACTGTCGACCTGCACACACTGCTACTCTCTCATCATTTTATGTGCAAATGGAGCAAATTAAATTAGCAGTTCCCACCAGTGAGGAGGCAAGGCTGCACAGGCCTCAGTTCTTCTCAATCAGGGTTTTATGGATAACAAACAATCAGAGCTTCCAGCCAAGAGAGGGTAACAGAGCTGCTGCAGGAGGAAGAGAAAAAGATATTTTGCTCTCTGAATGCTGCATGCTATTTTGTCCTCATCTTCACAACATGCTGTGTGTGGTTTTGCGTGCCTGTCTGTGTGTGTGTGTGTGTGTGTGTGTTTATTTATTTATTTATTTATTATTATTAATTTTTTTTATTTATTTTTTTTTGGGGGGGGGGTGCTAGTGTTAGAAGGTGCAGCAGCTGGCAGACATACAGTAATCTCTCCACAAGAAGACAGTTTTCTTTGACACATTACAGTAAAGTGTGTGGGCAGCAGTAGCAGCAGCGGCAGCAGCAGCAGCTACAGAATCTCATTCTCTGCAGCTGAGCGGAAAAGATCCCATAATGAGAACTGCAGCAACATATGTGTTACTGTTCTGTTCTGAACCATGTTATTATTACCAGCCTATTGTTATACTTGTGATTATCACTGTGGTCCTGTGAAATTGAAATCCTACTGTGCTATAATTGCTGTGATACACTTGACAGAGCTTATGGGAAAATGCAAATTAATTGAATTTTAATTGTATTTCATTATGAATGTCCAGTTTGATGTACATGGCTGAATTCAATTGTGTTTTGTTTTTACCATTCCCATGTGCTTTTCTTCAACTGCTCAAAACATCTGCAGCATAAACACAGTACTGCTGTTGCAGAGAAAAGTATGAAGCCTTTTAAAAAGAAAACATGCCGCTGTTGACTGAGCACGTAAGACTTACAAAGGAATTAGTTGTGGGAGCAGCTTCAGCTGTGGCGCAGTCTGACAATGCATTATGCATCAGGGGCTCACAAATCGTTTCAGCCACTGGAGTGAGTGAGCATTGGTACAAACAAGCCATCAGACAGATTTTAACGCCCAATCAATATAACTGCACGGGTGCAAACCTGGTTGCTCCATTCAGGCACGCAATGGCTCCGCTGCATGTAGACTATCACAACTGCTGAGCAAATGAGTCTTTGTTTGAAAGAAAAAAAATAAAAATCAGACCAGGCCTCTCCAAATTGACGCCACCTCTTTGAATTGCAGCCGATGCAAATGACCATTGAGCCAAGTCTGTGGGTCGAACCTATTTTCAACCAATGCTATAATTATATGTATTGATAACTGGGTGGTGGTGTGTATTGATAGAGACAGAATGTAGTCTAAATAAAAACACCCACCGCCCAAGTCGATTGGATTAAAGATGGCTGAGGGCAAGTCTCCTCGCCATTGGGCTAATAATAGCTGTGATGTCTTCCTGTGCAACAAGAGACGCCATGGCCTATTAACATCACAAAAATCTGAGGCCTGGCACATTCCTGGGTATAAATAACCAGCAGGGGGAGAGAGGGTGAGAGAGTGTGTGTGTATGTGTGTGAGAGAGAGAGAAAGAGAGAGAGAGAGAGAGAGAGAGAGAGAGAGCACAGAGTGGGTAAGGGTAAAGACCGAGGCGCCTGACTGACATAACAGGTGTGGCCATCCAGCCATGGAGACTTGCCTTTCAAAGACAGAAAGACATAAATACATATTTTCTAGTATTCTACACTGGGAATTCTAGAAGTCAGACATCGTGGTAAAATGTCTTATTTTTCCTCCAAGAAGTTGTGAAACTGCTTTTGTTCTTAACTGAATGAGCACATTTTTCATAGGCACAGAATGCAAAACCACTGATTGTCATTCTTGTCTACACAAAACAGCCAGTGAATTTAGACAGATTCATCTTCATGGAGCCCAGAAGAACCACCAGAGCACTAATGCACTATACTCTAATACACTATACACTAGCACTAATGCACTATTTCAGGTGAAATGGCAGCCACAGTGACACCTGAATCCAGCACTGGCAGTAGAACATGTTTGAATGGGTGACAGTTTGAAGGCGAGAGATTAGAGCCATGGGTGAAGCCTCTACTCTGCTTGCACACAGACTATTTTGGCACACATGAAACTCGCTGATCTGCAGATCAAACTCAGTTGAGTGAAGAACACTGAAAAGAACAAACAAAATCCCAACATCTTCCAAGATGTGGCATTGCAAGCAGAAATCGTTTGCAACTTGCATCTAGTCCACACGGTTAACGGTAGTAGCCCATTCACTTGACAGCAGTATTTCACAGGTCTACTTTAAGATGGTGCAGCCGCCGGTGCAGGCTCCCAGCTGGCCCCATCATTCTATGCCACCCTCCACCACCCTGTGTCCCTCAGAGGGAGGCAGCCCACGGAGCACGCACTAAACAGAGTGTCTGAAGAGGATATGGCTACCCCATCTTATCCATGTTCCCCCTGACCCACCATTTTGAATGGCACAGCACAGGGGATGAGTTGCTCAGGAAGCCAATTATCACATTTTCGCCAAGTCTTTGTCACCTCGGTGCATTTGACTGATAATAAGAGTCTGTAATCTCCATCTCTGTTAGGTTCAAGGTCATCAATTATCACCACTTTCGAAAACAATTGGAAATACTGACACGATGCCATACATGTGATTTTTGCTTTCTGGAAGAAAGACACTCTGTTGCAATTGTGTATTTTTACCCATCACCCTCCTTCTTGAATGAGAAAAAGCCTGTCAATGATCATTAATGATCTACGATTTTCATTCATTCATTCATTCATTCATTCATTCATTCAGTTACCTTCTCCCAGATCAAGAACAGCAAGGACTGCACTGCTTCTAGCCTCTCCCAGGAAGTTGGTGGCAATACAGGTGTAGAGGCCAGCATCACTAGGTTTACAGTCCCTGATCCATAGGCCTCCGTACTCTTGATTATCCATATTGAGCAGTAGGTCATTGTGGTACCAGAAGAGTTCTGGTTGTGGGTCCCCTGCCACGGCCACTTTCAGACGGATGTCGCATCCTGTGCCCACGGCCGAGTTCCTCATCTTCCGGATGAAAACAGGCGCCGTTTGAGTGGGATACACCAAGCTTTCCGGACCGGGTACCACCTGGTCCTGGTTGACTCTGGCCCGTTTGGAGGCCAGCCGAGGGCTGGGAGGTTCGACGGCGTACGCTCCATCATCGGCGCCCTTCTTTAGAGTCATCTGCACCTCTGCTTTTTTCATGGCCGTGCTTCTTCTTTTTCTGCTATCTTGATGCTTTTTATCTCAGAACTATGGGACTGTTCGTTTTGCTGCTGAATCAGTTTGAGATGTTGCTTTGAAACTAGGCCCTGATCCTTCCTATTCTGTTCCTATGGATTGCCAAAAGCAGATAAAAAACACATACTACCATTGCACCTTATTCAGATTCCAAATGTTTGAATGTGAAACAGTGACATAAGCCTACTTTTATCGTACTACATGTAATGTGTACTGTTCAATGTAAGGTATATCTCTAAATGACTGTCTAAAAGAACAACAAAAACGTATGCAATAAACAAGGTTTACCTTTGGGTTACGTCTGCCATTAAGTTTTGCGATATACTTTTGTTCATCCTGAGCAAGTCCAATTAGATTGGTGAAAACAAAACGCCTAATCTGCAGCCAATTACACAGATAGAGGTGGTTCATGAACTCCTGTCTGATGATATTTTTAGGCCGAGTCCCATAGGATCATGTTGCATTAACAACTCCCAGGATTGCCTTTTGGAAGCGCCGGCCACCGCTGGCCACCTTCCTGTTTCAAATCTTCCAAGTCTTAGGAAACAGAGGGAGATTGGTCGCCGCTCCTGAAGTGCCCCCTGGTACTTTAAACGCGCTCAGCACACAAGTCTGTAGACGTCTGGTTCCACCACGCCTACGGTACATAAACTTTTTTTTCTCCCCCTTTTGCCCGAAGAGTTAGGGACTCTCAGTCATGATCTCACCCTCCCTCAACAGTCTAGTCCCCCAGGGAAGGGTGACAGCCGAGTCCCTCTAAGCCTTCAAGTGACAGCTGCGCCCTGATAGGTCAAATTTTTTGGACAGCCCGGATGCTTCCACCCCACCTCCCTCCCCTGACAACCACCGGACCTGCAGCAAGCTCGGCCAATCACAGGCTCCGGGGTGTGTGACACGGGGACATGAGAGGGAGGGGTCGAGGAACAACGTCTGATTCATGAGTCAAAGATAGACGCCCCTGAGCCCTCCCCACCAAAGACATCAAGTGGGCCAGGGTAGTGACCAATACTGATTTCCAATTTACCACAGTGATGTTTCACAGGAGCTCCTCACAAACTGGGCAAAGTATGCTCACAAAACACACACAGCTGTGCCAACATGCTGTAGAATCATATGACTTCTCATGAGAAATCAGAAATCTGTGGCATGCCTTCCTGTGTGGCTAAGGGTGCCAGTGGACTATGTGATTTCCATGAACTGATTAGTGTGACTTGAATACAGCTATCTATTCTTACTCCAAACCCACACAAATTGTTGTAAGGTGTTTTTTTTATGCCTGAGGTAAAGTGGGGATGACTGCTCGC
Organism: Sardinella tawilis; assembly: GCA_030264315.1. Lineage (NCBI taxonomy): Eukaryota > Metazoa > Chordata > Actinopteri > Clupeiformes > Clupeidae > Sardinella > Sardinella tawilis. Next base: position 7,903,618 of record JASCQY010000071.1, on the reverse strand, counting down.
TGCAGGAGTAAACAAAATGACATGACATGAAGGGGTTCCTGTTGATCAAACTGTTGGAGTAAATTAAACTCTGTTCTCCAAGTTTTAGAGTGCAATACACTGCTATCTGCTGGAGAATATATTGAAGTGCATGCTGATAACACCATCCTCCCAGTTCGCCACAGTTATAGCTCATAAACCGCAGAATAGAAACCAGAATAGAAAATTGACAGGCATCCTAATAAAGTATTTTATAACCTCCTTTTGTGATCCACTGTGAAATAAAAAAAATGCATACCTAATTCTACATTTTGAATACTTTCTAAATCACACTTGCTTGTGGTTTGAGTTCAAAAACAAGTAATTAACATTCATATGTAGGTTTCATTTTTCCTACTTAGATTAAAAAGAAAACACTCAAAAAACTAAAAGAATCTTGGCCAAGAAGAGAAAAATGCATAGCCCTTGGAGGCTGTTATTTTTTCTTTGCTTTAAGTGAAAAAAAGCTACTGACAATGTGGACCATGATAATCCATACAGATCTTAAATTTCACGCCAAGTAAGAGCCCCCCTCTCCGCCCCAAAACCTCCCCTCCTCTTTTTCAGACCCCCCCCTTGAAACTCAACCCTGACTGCAGTCTGTCCTCTGGGGGCCGGTGGTTGCCATGGAAACAACACCGCTCTTTGGACAAAAGCAAGCAATCTGTGCGTTGGTGTGCACAGGTCCCTGGGTGAGTGGGAGGCAGTGAGCAGAGAGAGAGCGCGAGCAGAGAGAGAGAGAGAGAGAGAGAGAGAGAGAGAGAGAGAGAGAGAGAGAGAGAGAGAGAAAGAGCCACAACATAACAGCAGGGGCGCAGAGTGAATGGCAAATAAATGACTTTGAGAGCAGCCACACCAACACACATCCACAAACACATGCAAGTCAGTATTGCCTTTTGAGGACATGCTAGCGAGCCATGCATCTCAGGTGCGCAACAAAGACATGTCACAAAGGCGGAGGGGATGCCGGAGATGAGGAGGAAGATAAGACAGTTTGCACTTACGTCTTCAGACAGCAGCCTTTGTCGCCGTGTTGTGGTGGAAGAGGAGTGGAATCTCATGGTGTTCCTAAGCACCAGCGCCCCCTGCTGCCTGACGTCTTTGATCCCATCCAAACGCCTCCGCACTTCACTAGGGTGGCTTCCCCGTCGTGCTGCCAAACACTTGCTCAGCAGCCTCACAGACATGCTGGCTTTGCTGTGGTAGTGACACACAGTAATGAAATGCTGGTGTCTGACAGATGAATAAGCAGTAAAAAACAGTTCAGACTGTCATGGACTTCTGGTAAAATGTCTTCTTCTAATTTGATTGCTATAGGAGGACAACATTTCTGCAACTAACAAGACCTTTTTTACAATTCATACATCTACTGCAGTAGCTTACTAATATTGCACATGTGTGACCGACATGGGTTTGTGACAGAGGCTAACTGTACCTGCCCGGGGATAGCTAGTCTGAAGTTAAGACGTCATCCAAGCTGACAGATGACCTGACAGAGAAACATCACCTGACCCTCACCCAGAGACAGGTCTCTGATTTTAACATACAGTAGGAGCATGGTGTCGATACCCCAGTGGGCTGATGATATGTCTTGTGACTCATTGTGTATGAGCACAAAGCTAAAACGTGGCCTCAAAACAAAAACATGAAAATTCACACACCTGTTGCAACACTAATGCATAAAAAGGTTGCAACTCTAAAAGAGTACATTAAATAACATGTTATAAACTTGTCAGAACCAACAGAGGATAGGATCATGTAACCTGTTAAATCAAAAACAGAACCTAACAGAGATATGGGAAGTATAATTCCCAGTGGGTTACACACGGTAAACTGGCTTTTTTTTTTAGAGGGGTGAACTTCTGAGAGCAAATTTGGGGGAAAGGTGGTAAAGATGGTAGGCCTATTATAACTAATTTGGGGATGCTGATTTTGAATAGAAAATTCAACTAATAGTTGGCTATTACCAGTAGCGTTGAAATCTAGACCACCTAGCAGCAGAATATATTCTTGCCTAGCTACTTGGTCTAGTCTTGCACGGTAAAGGCAAATCTTGGCCTGTCTCGATCAATGACTGACCAATCAGAACGTTCTATCTGTGTAAGTGCTTGATGGCAATACTGCCAGCATGTCATGCTTTAACCAAAGATTATCTTTACCCTCTCTACTTTAACTATTTGTTTGTGATAGTTCCTCTAAAGTTTATTCGGTAGCAAAGTCCTTCTCTCTGACAATATATTAGCTTCTTAATTTGTAGCGTAACAGCAACTGTAGGCCATACAAATTTAGCCAAAAGTTAAGGTAGGCTATCAGCAAAGATTGAATAGCCTACTTTTACCCTCTTAAGGTAGGCTATTTTAAAATACACATTGAGTAAGGCAACTTTGAGGTTGATTTTAAATTGTTGTAAATTATAGGCAAAATGATTGAAGCAGGTTTCAACCAGGATATTTTGTTTTGGTGCCTGTGCCCCTTGCATTTGTTCAGGCGATCACAAAACTAACAAATTCAATATCGAATTCCATAAGCTAAGTAGGCTTAAAGAAAAGGCAGGGAAGAGATAAAAAGGAATAGGCCTACATTGTGAAAAAGTCCGGTCTCTGGACACAACACAGGCTGTAACTCTTGCTGTCTAAATGTAGTTCCGCTAAGCTCCACATGGCGTTCCATTTGAGGAGAGATGAAACCAAAAAGCCCGGTGAAGTAGGACTAAACCATTTCTTGCAAGGCGTGAGGGTGCCGGTCCTCACATGTAGACGAGGACACACAATTCAATCCATCAGTCAACCGATGTCTTTACCCAAGCCATTAAATTAGCATTAGTTAGCAAAATTTATGAGATCTTTAAATTATAATCATATTTAAAGGCAAATAAAATTACAGACTCCTTCAAGATCCCCTACGTGGGATCCTGATCAGTCCCACCCATCTCTACACCCACCCTACAGGATCAGTTTCACCACACCCTCGTCCTCCAGTCTCACCTTTTCAGGAAACCGAAAACTACTTTTCATCTGTGTATTCGCCTTTTTCATTTTAGGTAGGCTAATATAAATTGCGCTCAAGTAAACAAAAATACTAGGTAAGGATTCTTTAATACGTAGGCTACGTCTGTTGGTCTGTTGACGCTGAATTTAGAGTTACAAGGAAGTCAGATCAGAGCATAGTTGCTAATGGATATCATTCGCAAAAACAAACCGAAACTAATTGAATGGCTAAGGCTTGATCCAGATTGGATTCTCCAAAACATGCAATCGGAGGAAATCATAACAGATCGAGATTACAGTAATCTGAACAGTATCACCGTGCCAGATGAGAAGGTCACAAAAATTCTCGATACAGTCTTGTCGAAACATAATCGGACTTGTGTGAAGTTCCTTGCTATGCTCCAAGATAACAAAGTAAACGAGCCTTATCCAGAGCTCAGACACTGGATTTCCAACATTACTTTGCCAGGTTTGAAAAGTTATTGTCTTTGATTGGTCATATATTGTTGATGTAAGAAACTTGTGGGACACAATGTAACGTTAACATTAGAGCATGATGTCGATTCTTTTACTGTTTATGTACAGCCCAGATGTGAATCATGGATGGTGCCTTAGTTCTTAGACAGGTTGTTGCAGTCAAGTCTTTATCCTGGATTTTTATTTGGCTTTGATGAACTACGTTTTAAGCAGGCCCTTTGAGAAGCATGAGCCATTTGGTTTAGATTTTGGTTATGACACACTGGTGGATTCAGTATACCTGGCAAGCTCATCCTAGTCTTATTGTGATTAACCGCCCTCCCTACTCTTAACTGAAATATCATCAGGCATCAAAAAAAACAATATAATTTTTGCTTGTGATAGTATGGCATTTTACATGACAGATCACAATCACTTTCTGTTTATTTTTATATGGCCATTTTTAGTTTTGTGTATGGCAAATTTTACTTTTTGGCAGTTTGTATCCGTAAATTTATGTGTGACCAACTTTCAGCCAGCATAGTATCTGTTTGATTGTAGCTTCGCTTTGGAACAATATCATTTCATATCATATCAGAAATTGTCCAATGTTAAAGATGTTTGTGTGTGTGTGTGGCTGGTTTAGGTGTCAATATGGAATTCCTGCAGTCACACAAAGAAGCTCTTTGCTCATTGTTATCAAGTCACCTCGAAAAGGTATTGGATCACATTGACGAAATGGTAACACTGAAGCAAAGTAAGACTGTAACTGGGAAAGGTGGGAAAGAAGGAGTTAACTTGCTGCTGGAAATTATGCTTGGAAAAGAAGAAGATGTGTGTCAAAAGTTTGTCACAATCCTAAAGGAAAATTATCCGGAAGTTCAAAAGTTGTCCCACACTGAGTGTAAGTTGTCTCATTGTTTAAAGATATGACATTGTCATTGTGTAAGCCTGGCAAAACACATTTGTTGACCAAATGATTGTTTCATCCCTGCTGTAGCAAGCCCTCAGGTTTATGCAGATCAAGGCAGCACTATTGTGGCAGCGGAGACGGCCAATACCACCATGAAGTCTTATAAAATGGAAGTCACTGTGGATGGATCCCAAGGTAGGACAAACCTGTGGCAGATTACTATTACTATTATTTTACTAGAGATTATCTGATTGATTATCTGATTAATTTCTTACCAGGAGACTTATCGTCATTTTATTTTTATTATTTCTGTTCACTAAGTGCTTTTATCCCCTTTTCAGGAGGCAATCAGGGTTCTTCCCAAGTGTGTCAACAGCCAGTCTGTCCCAGCAGTGGTGGTGGCCCACGTATGGTAGCAACAAACAATAGTCATATATTTGCTCCAACACTGAAATACAGTGAAGTTGCTGAGGATGTCTGCTTCTCTTTCAACTTCACCTCGGGGTCCAAGAATTGTGGAACTCATTCACAAAACTCAGGTTGACCCCTATCATTTCATGTATGTCAACAAATGTTCATGTCAGTACTTTTCTAGCTATCCGTGTTTCTCTCTGTCTGTGTCTGTCTGTCTGTATCTGTCTGTCTGACTGACCAACTCTACCTCTCACATACAAACGCACAAAATGTTACAGCTTTTGTCTCTGTTTTGCATCTGTCAGAAAACATTCTTCCAATAATGTTATGCGTTCATGCAGGTGCTAACACAGGAAAAAGGCTTCACACCACAATCTCAGGTAATTGTTCTTCAAATTATTGTAAGGATTTTCCATTAGGACAGAACAGAATTTTTTCAGTCAATACTGGATTAAA
>JASCQY010000071.1:7869388-7891207 GCA_030264315.1 Sardinella tawilis | reverse complement strand
CTGATACCTATCGACAGCACTCGGCAGTCTCAGACAACAGAGCTTCGGTTTGATTCACTCCGGAGAATCCCTTTAAGGATATGTGTATTCATATGCTGTAGCCTTAGCCACTATTGTGCTAGCAATGTGGGAATGTTGCTGGGGACATTCTCCACCACCAGCCTTGGTAGCTCAATGTGCAGACACATACACACACAGTCGCTAACGCATTAGCATTAGCATTAGTTGCCTCTTCCCTGACACCAGCGAGTGTGTAGTTAGATGTGACTTATTTAAAAAACTAAGACTAACCACCAAGGAGCTTTTGAAAGTGTTGGCCAAGTTTTGTGAAGGCAAGGCAGTTTTATTTATAAAGCACATTTCATACACAAAAGGCAGCTCAATGTGCTTGTAGCATTAGGTCTAGGTGTATTATTTGCAAATTTCTCATTATTTATTAAAACCAGGTGGCTATGCTTCCTATTCTGCCTGTTTCTCCACTTGTTCTGTTAGCTGAGGTGGGTCCAGTAATGAGCCAAACAATACCAGGTGAATGTGTGGCTGTTTGTGTACTCTTCCCACTGGGCAGGTGCATTTCTCCTGGATGTTTTTTGTGGGGAGCATCCCTGTGTTCCTGTCCTTTTTCTGTGCCACTCTCTTATGCCACTACAACAACTGGGACCCTGTGACTGTGGGCCTGAGGAGGATGTTTGCCTTCATCTGCCGGAAGAAACGCTTTCAGAGGTAAATCCCCAAGTGCTCTTGTAATGCAACCAGAACTAAAGAACAGGGAGCCTGGTTGTATCTTGCCACTTAACATTGTTGTTTGACATATGCATTTGATTTGGCATCCTCTAAAAAATAATTAAGTAGAAGTAGAAGAGTTCATGATGAATGATATTCAAACAGACAAGAATAATGAAAAAGATGTATAGTTTGCTTGTAGAGGAATGTCTAAAAAGAACTTAAGTACAGCAGCAGTCAGCAACCAAAGCAAATCAAAGGAGAACTGCACTGTACTGTAACTGTTCAACATCTATATAACAGCTTTGCGTTGTGAGATAAAAAAAAAAAAAATCTGAAATATGTCTTTGGCTATTGGTGAAATTAGTTTCTCATTGCTTTCATTGCATTGCTGTCTGCATCCGCCACAAACAAACTAAAAACATACCATGCTTGAGCCTTATGGAATTGTGTTCATTACCCTCAGTCAGTCAACACACTTAAATAATGGAAATAATTTTTGGAAATAATCACCAACGGTCCTATCCTTTGGCTTGTACTGTAAACAAACTCACAACTATTGGTGAGAAGACTCTGATAATGACCACAGGGGTAGCTCTGTACTAAAAGAGAAAACACTCAGAATTGCACCTTTCTGCTTTAATTCTTTTCTTTAATCTTCTCACTCCAGGTTTTCTGAAGACAGCGAACAAACGGAGAGCCTTATTCCTCTTCACAGCCTCTCTCAAGCAGATTGAGACTGGAGCGCTTGAATTGCCAAACATTTTCCAGGTACAAACCCTTGTGCTTTGTTTACAGTATGCGTCATGAATTACAAATGAAGATGGTTAGCGATTAGACTGTCTTACGAAACTGGGAGTCTCCATTGCAAAATTTTAATGGCGTAGTCAGTGCCCTTCGTATTTCCGGAGGACTGTGAGCCTTATCATATATTTGTTCCTCCTTTTCACATAACCTAAGCCTATGATATTAAACATGCGAGCTGTCAGCAGGCAGGAAGGAGTTGCAGAGGGAAAAAAAAACAAAAAGAACATGAAGCCCACAGAAATGAAGCCCATTACTCTTAAAGGGGAACAAACGGCAAATCTGTCTAAAATTGCTCTAGTCATCAGATGATTGAACATTCTCGGCCCATTGCCATTCTCCCCTGCTTTAGTGTGTATGTACAGTATGTCTGCACTGTACAGTATTATATAGCTGGACTGGTTCTGAGCTACAAAGGCCAGAACCCCATTGCAGGGGAGTAGAGAATGAGATCTGGCCAAAGGCATTTGTTTATGACAAGAGTAATCACATTTTAGAACATCAGACCAAGTCTACACAACAAAGGCCCCCAAGGCATTACTCATATGCCAGTGGTTTGTTGTGTGGTCTCCTAGTCTCCTGTGCATCTGGCCACATCTGCACCCATTGCCTGTGACTTAACCTACAGCACGCTGCATTACCATGGTTACTTCAGAACTTTAATTTTCTTCCCTTTTAATGTTCACAGATAGACTTCCGATGAATGCAGTGATGTGACAATCCCTGATTGGCCAAACAAAACTCTAAGCACCTTAGTGCCTCCTTTTTCTCTTTTTTATTTTTCTATTGAAGAGCTTTATTCAGTACTTCTCAGCCTCATGTGTAAGTTTTTAAATATATTTTTGAATAGTCTTGTGTTGAACATAATGAAAATATTGTTGCGGACTTGGCTTTTGTGACTGGAATGAGATCACCGTCTGAGGCAAAAACATCTCCTCTGAACATATGTTTTGTTTTTTTGTTATTTGTTTTTGTTTTTTATTTTTGTTTTTGTCTTTTGAAAATGATCATCATATCCCCTCTTAGAGCTGAATGTATTGAACTGAAGCTGATCTTTCTCACCACTTCAAATGACCTTACAGCACTATTGATAACCCACTCTAACTAAATCATATTCTCCTTTGTCTGAGTCTATATGTGGCTATCACAAGAATGGGTCACTGACAAGATGCTGTCAGTGTTTTCTTGTCACCGTATGGGTAGTGTTGTTGACATAAGCTTTATGATTTTCAGCACATTGTACAATAAGTTCGCTTCACTTAAACCACAGAGAGCAGCTGTGTGATCTCACAGTTTGAAAAGGTACGAAATGGCTAAAGAGAGGTGATTGTAATTGTTATAGAATTCATAGTAATATATATATATGCATATACATACATATTTTATATATATATATATATATATATATATGCATATACATATAGATACATATTTTATATATATATATATATATATATATATATATATATATCTCACACAGTGTTTTCTGCAGTGTGTTAGTCTTATCAGGCACATCTGAAGTGCAACAACACATACAGCACATAACCTCTTGACTGACTGAGCAAGGTTGCTGTCTACCTCTTTGAGCCCTGACTTTAAAATGTGTACCAAGTGTTTCTTTAGTCTGCATCATAGTCAGACTTTAACATTCTCAAAAACAAATCAGGTTAGGCTGTAGGCTGTGCAATGGCATTATACACCGAGATAAAACATTTCAGATATTGTGTTAGTTATTGAGACAAAAGAGTCGATTTTAAACGTATCATGCAAGCAATCACCTGAGAGGAACTGGAAAAGGTGCTTTTTTTTTTTTTTAATCCCATGGTCAAGACCACGTTGTATCACACAGAGACCATATTTATGAAATATGTTGGATCTCTGAGTGTTTTTTCAGTTGACATTTTATATTTGAGATGACATTTTTGCCAGTGAAAGATTTTCAACCCATAAGCACAACTTGCAAAGCTGCATATTGTGTGGTGCAGAATGAACAGTGGGTGCAAGCTACTGTTGAATGATGATCTTCATCTCATATCATCAGTTTGTCTCTTGAAAGTGATATCAAATCAAAATTGACTATTATTTTCATGGTCTGATTTGAATGTGAAGGGTTCACATAAGATTAAATGATGCTGAAATTCTTTCCAAGACAATTAATGCATACAGCAAATTCAGACTGAAATGTTATTATTGTAATAGAACACTAAATCAGATTTTTCAGGGTTTTTGATTTTTTTTTTCTCCATCCAAACCTGTGTTGATTATCGTTTTGTTAAATTTTCAAATTTGCCTTTATGTTGTTGTTGTGTGTTTGTGTGTGTTTGTTTTCTATGCTTCTTGGACTGTATTGTACACACATTATTACAACTGTAAAGAAATTCATGAATACAACAACCAGGTTGTGCATTCATAGATAATAAAAAAAAAATGCTGAAATATAATTTTGGCTCTAGTTGAAATCAATATGTATTTTCTTGTTATATACAGTGGAAAGAAAAATGGATAATTTTTAAAAATGTAATTACCTGTTGTGGTTTTTAAATAAATCTCATCACAAGTAGGCTTATAGCCAAACATATTTAATTTACCCTCATTTATGAAACAGGAAACATTTGATCGATTTTTCATATCCTGGTCCTCAATGCAGTACAATATGTTATATTGGCTAGCATTATGTCCCATGTAGCCTGGATTATACTGACCAATCAGTATGGACAAATAGTTTTTCATTTTTCCCCCAGCTGTTGTGTGGTATTGTTATAAAAGCATTAGGCTTCTCATGGCACTAAGTGATGAGAGGCTGTAGGTTATGCTGGTTTTACCACAAACTCAAAAGAGTAATTGGACCACTCCAAAAGATTTCTAATGTCTTTTCCTGTATTTACTTTGATACTTGCAGTCATTGTCCTGCTGGTGTTGGTTTTTACTGAACCTCGACTGGCAGACAGCCACCCACCCTTGTCATATATCAGATTATAAGACATGTTAATGATAAACTTGGCTGTTGTTTTATCTCTTCATGACGGCTTCCTGTCAAATCTCTGTCACTGCAAGGAAGCCCAAAATGTAGAAGTCCCTACCCAACCATACAGATTATGTTCTATTTTTAGCACATTTCATGATTTCATGATTCATTTCAAACTAAGTCCAAGGATTCCTTATTGCCTTATGCCATAGACATGCAGTAGCTTTTTGCTTTTCCCAATGACAATTGAAAGTTAAGCTAGCAGAAGCAAATGAATGAGGCTAACAAGCACTCAAAGATTTGACTGACATATGTCAGTGCTTTTGATGTACCTCTGTACAAGTAGTTTTTACTGATCTCTATTGCAGTCTAATGGCTTTGCCTCTGCTATGGGCTAAATGGTGAACATGAACATATGGTGTACTGACTGAACTACACTTGTTTATGATCTTAATCTTGATGTGTAACTCAATAGACAAATATTTGGTCTGGGATAAATCTGCGGTAAACTTTCGACATGATGGGATTCTCACAGCAAACGTCAAAGGTTCATTAAACAACATTCCATCAATGGGTATCTCTGGGCTGGTGTTCTACTTTCCCTCTCAAACACTCCATTTTATCTTTTTTATTCTTTTACTTTTCATTTTGTTTTCAAATGGCATAACACATATTATCAAAAGTTTATTTTAAGTTTTTAAGATATTCCTTTAATATAATGCCCAGAGACAGCATCCTTTGTGCATAAATGAGTTTTACTCTCATGAAGCGTCTCATAATGATTATGCTGAATTTCCTGACTGACATGATTCCATCTGTGTGTGTATGCACAGGCACTGGCATGCATATTGTGCAACTCCTGTTGGATCATATCAATATTGTATCAGTGTCCTTAGGGTACGGCCTCCACTCACTTGCCTCTAGTCGGCCTCCCGGTGACACTGCGTGCTCCGTGCCTCTGGCTCCCGCTCCCTTTACAGAGTTCTGAGCAGCCACGCCTTTTATGTTTAGAGCACAAGTCAAAGTGACGTCGACTGCTCTCTCCACCCACCCATGTTCAGCTCCACACGGCAGTCTGCACCTTTTAGCTGGAGGGGAAACCCACACAGAGTTCAGTGTCGAGAGCCTCGGTGATATCAGCACAACGTGGCCTCTGGTCCATGAGCTGGATAGATGATTAACCAGTCCAAGAGGCGATAGAGGAATGAATCAGAGCCCTTGGAGCCATGGCCTCTCTGGCTTTGGGACGGACTGTGATTCGCGATAGAGGATTTTGGGGAGCCTTACCTTTTGGGGTGGTCGATTACAGATTCAGGATAGATGTGAGTTTGAACTTTGTTTGACTTTTGTTTTCGTTTGGGGTGGTGGTCTGCTGAGATATACTGTACTGGTGCTAGTAACCACCTCCACAGTTTCCTCTGTTGTTTCCTGTTGATTTACAAAGAAAGCCACAGCTCTCTCTGTTCACCGTCCATCTTTACTTTGTCATAGAGTACTGGCCTTGAGGGGGTGTAATACATTCTAATAGTTTATTCGCCTATTGTGGACTTGAGATCATGGAACAAGACATACATGTACCTGTAGACTGGAGAGTGCTGGAGCCTTCTTTTCCCATGAAGGTTTTCCTTACAGTGCTCTATAGTGTTATTTTACTGCTGGGTATTATTGGCAACAGTGTGACCATTCGGACCACAAACCTTCTGAGATGCAAAGGCTACTTGCAGAAAAACGTGACGGATCACATGGTGAGCCTGGCGTGTTCGGACCTGCTGGTTCTGCTCATCGGGATGCCAGTCGAGCTCTACAGTGCCACTTGGAACCCTTTCTCAGGGTCAGGGAACTACCACTGCAAGATCTACAACTTTCTGTTCGAGACGTGCAGCTATGCCACCCTCCTAAACGTGGCAACGATGAGCTTTGAGCGCTTCATGGCCATCTGCTACCCATTCCAATACAAGTCACTGTCAGAGAAGCGAACGACCTATCTCATCCTCTTTGCGTGGCTGACCGCCGTGCTGGTGGCCCTGCCACTGCTCACCGCCACAGGTGCAGTGGGACATGTCCCAGAGCGGGGTGGCAGCCCTGACCAGAACCTGAGCTTCTGCACCAACTTGCCGGAGCACTGGGTCATGTTCCAGGCGAGCATCTCCATTGCGTTTGTGCTGTACATCATAGTGCTGGTCACAGTGGCATTCATGTGCAGGAGCATGATCAAGGTGATCAAGGCGGCCGCGGGGAACGTGACCAAGACTGAGAGTGCACAGGTCAAAGCCGCCAGGAAGCAGACCATCATCTTTCTGGGTATGTATACTCTCTGTGTTTGTCCCCGCAACCCTTGGATTTATAGATGTTATTCTTTGAGGCCCTGGAGAACTTCTTTTGAACAGCTAATAATGACAGTGAACAATTTAGAGTGAAGGAAGCAGCAGAAAGACAACTAAGAGAAGAAGCAGCTTATGTCAAGCTCTCGTGTATGCTATTTTAGGAAACCACCAGACACTGTTGAACCACTTCAAAAAGTACACATTAGTTAAGTTCTTCAACACTGTCTGATTTGGGTCTACTCAAATATTTCCAAGATGTTTGATGAAGTGCTGGGTGGCCCGGGGGTTTTGTAACCAATAGGCAAGCAAGAATGACTTATGTTGATACATGAATGAAGAGCTTTACTTACAGTGACATACTGGCTAAATTGCATTAGTGTTGCAACTAGTAGTGCCATCCACCATGGCTATAGGTTAGATACTCTATATGCATTTTGTCTATTATTACTCCCTGATGTACTATCATATAATAAACTCTGATTGACGGTTTCTTTTTAGATTCACTCTTTTTAGAGTTAGCAGATCCATACGGTAAACTGCTGAGAGTGTTTGCCATGGGCTCTGAAGAGCACCCTGAACAGGACATGAGAGGCCATAGGACATAAAGATGTCTTATCTATGAGGGCAGCTAGGTCTTTTTTTAAGACTTGAAAAACTTTTCAGAGTTATTAAAGTTAATGTAAATGATTTGTTATTGTTTCAGAGGTGTGTTTTTATAGCCCAATAAACCATCTTGTACAAACTTTGAGACAGTGCCTTTTAAATAACAAGCCCTGTCCATTTGAACTTTTATAGTAGCCTGCTCTAAAGATACATACAACTATGCAAACTAACTCATACGTCAGCGTAACTACTTGATAACTGCGGTGTGCTCTGCGTAGGCCTACTTTCCGTACTTCTGTTGATCTTCGACAGGGTCCTTTAACTTTGAGTGACTTTCAACAACAATGCTTTAACTACAACATGGGGTTTCTCTTGGTACTTCATCTCGGCTATTGTTAAAGTGCTTCAACATTTTATCTTTATTTGTCATAAACTAAAAGTACTTGCTTCTAAACATGCTGAAAAGTCATATCTTGATTATATTTATGATGTAAACATCTTGCTGTATTACCTGTGGAGCACTACACAAATGGGTAGTCAAAAACGATTTGATGATTGTCTTTTTCTTCGTTTTTTCTGTCTTTTCTTTCTTTCTTTCTTTCTTTCTTTCTTTCTCTGTCGTCTGACTTGGTTACAGGCTTGATAGTGTTAGGACTGGTCATCTGTTGGTTTCCAAACCAAGTTCGACGCCTCATGACCGTGGCCCACCGAAAGCGCTTCTGGACACAAGACTATTTACGTACCTACGCCACTCTTCACCCAATAGCCGACATTTTCTTCTACCTTAGCTCCGTGGTCAACCCTTTTCTCTACAGCTTGTCCTCGAGGCAATTCCGGCAGGCATTCCTCCAGGTGCTCCTGTGTCGACCCACGGTGGAGCACGTGAACCGCAGGAATCTGTCAACTCCATGGTCAGCCAAGACCTCTATGATTCCCCTTGTAAGGAAGTCACGGCGCCAACAAAATTCTTCACCCAGTGATGAAAGTCCCAAAAAAGATCAACCATGCACATCCCCTGGTGATAGTGGAGTGGTCCTAGCAGGCTCTGTGACCATACCAGATACAGAAGTTGTTGAATTGCACAATGGAGCCAAAAACTTAGGCAAGTGGGAAAGTGAGATATAAAACAATGTGTGCACAAATTAACTTGTCTTATTGCTTTGCACATCCTGTGGACTGAGTTTAAACTCTCCTTTTGTCTGATTTATAAAGGTTTATAATGTTATATAGTAACCTTGGTTTAAAGTTTTAATTAAAAGCCTTCACATCGTTCATAAATGTTAACGTTTTATACTGTTTTTCTTTTTTTGTTCTCTGTTTACTGTCAAAGCAAACTATTTACTCAGGTTAGGCCCAGAACATGGCTAGTTGTTCTATTAAAAGCATGCGTTCCATTGCATTGAGGTAGTATTACAGTAGACGTGTGGAGGAGCTGGACAGGCTAGCAGGGACAGGTGTAATGGCCTATTCTTCTCAAGGGAGGCTTACTTCTCTGCTCTGCTTAGTCATGGCTGTGAAATGTTGACACGGTACCAACAGTGCTACTGATATTGATTTAGACACAAAAGAGCTTTTGTGTCACAGCTCTTACAATGGGAACCAGTGGGTGAAAGCAACACGGGTAGAATAGCAGAAGATCTGTTCATGGTTTAATACAAAACCCCCACTAACAGCAATATGAATGTGATCCAAATTTGGTTTGGTGGATGGTTGTGTGAAATGTAGAAATGTAGAATTGTGAAATAAGTCAGACTTTTTTGTTGTTGTTGTTGCCTCAGTCATGTTAGCCTATACAGCTGCATAACCTGCAGGAACCCATTACTACCTACTGTATGGTGTCATACACTCCAGCGTTTCAAAGCTTCCCTACTCCTCAATTTTCATTGGTGGACCTATTCATGTTCCGCCTCATCCATAGGGGGGTGCCAGCGAACATCACTTGCATGTGATCTCTGCTGTTTGCATCAGGGCCAAGGCTATTTACTAAGCTGAACATGCTTGTCTTCAGTGTTCAATATCAAGCAATCGGATGGGCGAATTAGTGAGATGCAAATACAGCCAACACTGAAAATGAAGAATCTTGGATCTCCTCTTGGGAATTCATCCTCTTTATTTTCATTCAGCAGACATTCTTATCAAAAGTATTTACAATAGCATAACTTCACTCTGAACTTCCTACGGGAACTGGAACCCAGCCACAGTGTGGCCATATACAATCTACTGTATACTATTATACTAATACAGAAAAACAGTTCAAGTAGAGCAAATATACCCAACATCCAAGTCAAAGGTAGCGTCAGCAACATTAAAGGTGTAGTCAGCGATGCCAGTTGATGTTAGCCTGGTTTTCGAGACAATAGATCACAAGCTTAATCTGGCCAATCTCATGTACTAACCACCTTCTGAGAGGTGAAATTTAATGTAAATCTGGTAACTCCATCTCCTTCACCCTGGAGTGCAAGCTTGCTTCTCATTGGTTCCTGAAATTCTGGGACAGGAAATTCAGTAAATAGGCTGCTTGACCATAGTGACTTGAACGTGGAATTTGGGTGAGCCCATGCCAAGTTGATGTTGCATTTATTTATATTTTTGCAGTTCTACATCATTTGTTTGTTTTAATTGGTAAACAGATGCTTTTGTCCACACCTCCCCTACTGTTGGATCCCAGGCTACATTTCACTTGTGATTTAGGTTGGCATTAGCCAGGCTAGGGGCATACTATAGTTCTAAACAAAACATGTTTAGAGTATATAGCCATTTTTAATCTTGTTAATATCCCAGGCAAACAAAACTAACATAAAAGTAGAAATAGACTTTCTACTGCATCTATACTGATCGAATTCAAATCGAACTTGCAGAACAGTGTGTCAACCAGGATGAATATTGTCTATTTCTCTGGTATCAATGAAGGATCTACAGTACAGCTGGGGCAAAAGGGTGCAAAGCCAGATGTAGAAACCACCCTCGGCTTATGAGGCACATGAACAGTGAGCATGTGGCAGAGCATGCACAGATGGGTCTCGTAAGTGACGCATGGACGGAGAGAGAGAGGAAATGTATTAGTTTGGATTCTGAATTACGCTGCTTTTAAATTTGGTTCACTTTACCAGCCACCTGCGTGAGCAGAAACAACAACAACAAACAACAACAACAAAAATATCTTCACATTCAGCTAGTGAGCCATTGTCAACACAAACAACTTATTATATTAAGTACACCTCCTCCATTGCCAGTGGCCTGAACCAGTCTAGCACACGAAGCCCTGTGGTTCGAGCAGGAGATAGTTCTTCAGGATCTTTGGAATGGGAAGCTGAGGAAGGACAATATGGCAGTTTTTCCCGCAGTGGTTCCGCAGAGCTGACCGACAGTGATGCTGGAGACTGCGTGGCGTGTTCTCCAGAGCAAACAAGGAAGTATAAAAAGTTTGGTGCATCTGTGGGAAATACATGACATTATAGCTTACTTACTGAAACATCACAAAAGACGTACAGTAAGAGAGAAGTAGGAAACAGTGTTGCATAATTATGCTGATAGTTCTATAGTTTACTCTGTGGTAATAGGTGTTACAGTAGCTGTTACAAACAGGAAGTGAACATCTTTTCATGCTTGGCTCTGTCTACCTCTAGCACTGAATACTACAGTCAGCCGAGGCCATAAACAGGGCTTGGACAATTATTTTATTGATAGACCTGACAGGCTTCCTCTGGTATGGTCTCCCTCCATCTGTAGGTGACAGGCACTACACCATAGGAGTTGAACATGGTTTCCACAGTTTTAGGAGCTGATGCGCAAGAAGCCAGCACCTGAACAAAATTAACAAAATATTTAATTACTAGTAAAATCAACTTTTACCATATTCAATAATATTTGTACAATGTTATGGATATGCCATAGTTTTCATAAAGAGAAGGCTATAGCTTGTCTATTAGCAGAGCTGAGAATTGGTGAGCTGATAAAGTCATCAGTCAACACATCAAAATTAGTTAGAAATGAGAACTTTCCAGCTGTAAAGTGACTGTAGCCTGGGAATACCCATGCTGTCTTGCACCACGCTCGTTCCGAACTATAAAGGTGACCTCATTAGGAATGAGAATTTTACTATATATGAATGTCCTTTTGTTTGAATTTCAGTAATATTTATTGTACTATGTTGTGTTTTAAGCTTGGAGTGACCGAAATGAATATCAGGTATGACCAGCCTACCTTGAGCAAGGCTCCTGGCCACACTTTGATAGAGCCGTGGTTGAGCAGCATCTGCACCACGAGATGTGGTTGGCACCTCGGCCGCACATCGGCGGTCTGCAGTGCATTGGACAGTGGTGTGCACCCATTGTAGTCCAGGGCATTGATCTCTGCCCCACGCTCGATGAGCAGCTCCACCAAGCGGCTCTGCGCGTTCCGGGCAGCCTTGTGGAGGGGGCTGCGCCGCTCCTTGTCCACCCTGTTGACATTCGCTCTGTAGTCAAGTAAGAGTCGGCACACCTGGACGTAGTTCTCTTCTTGCTCGTCGCCACTGTCGCAGTGGGCATTGCCACAGGCGGCACCGAGAGGAGTCTCCCCCGCAGCGTTCTGCTGGTTCACTTGGGCCGCGTAGCGCAGATAGAGCTGGACGTGATGTTGCAGGCCTTGCCTGGCTGCCACATGCAGGGGTATGTCGTCCTCCTCGTCCTCGCTGAGCATATTGACCTTGGCACCATAGCGTACCAGGAGTTTGGCACAGCTACAACAGACACCAGAATTTGCTTTAGCATGACCTTTCATCATGAAACACAAGAATGGACTACAGGTAGGTTGAAACAGAAATAATAAAGATGAAAGATTGTGGAAACAAGCTGATTTTCTAAAGATGGAGGCAGGGCATGTTTCATTATAGAAAGGCACATGAAGGCTACTACCCAGTTCTGATGATTCAGGAAACACCTCATCAGCTTGGCTGCTGTAGACTATAGTTTAGTCCAGTTGCCAAGTCATCCCCACCCTGTTGTTGTTATCACAGTGCTTAGCTCTTGGCTACTTCCCACATCAGAGATACAGTATGTGTGTGGTCTAAACATCTGGCCTTCCATGGTTTGGTACTTTCAGGGTAAGACACTCTCTCTTCTTGACATCACTGACAAAATGTTTGGTTAAAATTGTCTAAAAATGCATTTGCAACAGACACCTCCTTTTCCGTGTCTAAAAACACTTCTCAGTGTGCATAATTTTTCAACTCAATCAGAGATGCTTGTTTAAACATTATTCTCTGCTGTTGTATCTAGCTGTGTATATCAAATGTGATTTCTATCAGCAGAACACTGGGCAGAGCAGTTACCGGAGTGACTGTGCATTTTTGCACAGGTGGAGCGGAGACAGGCCCTCCTCGGTGAGCTGGTTGGGGTTGGCCCCGTGCTCCAGCAGCAGCTCGGCACACTCAGTGTTGCTGTTGATGCAGGCCTCGTGCAGCGCCGACCGGCCCCCGGCCATCAGGTTGGGCCGAGCGCCATGCTCCAGCAGGTACTGCAGACACTCACTGTAGCCCTGAGACGCCGCGATGCACAGGGGACTGGTGAGCTCGCGCTTGTACTCCAGAGACCACAGTCCTGCAGAAAACACCAGGAAAGACCAAAACACAAAACATACAACTTCAGTTGATTGGCGTCCTGTGCAGTTTAGTTATGTCTATGATGGAAACATCCTGCACAAGTGGAAGGGGCTCGGACTTGAACAATGGGCAAAGTCTACAGCTGTGAGTGGCATACGAGGAAGCACTAAGCAGACTCATCAGTGTTTGCATATTGTGTTCCATTGATTAGCTCATTGATTTTGTTTAGCAATTAGCTTTGCAATTATGTAAAGCAACTTGCATGTGTCAATTACTTTTTAGGGGCCGTCTCACTCAGAGCAACTTAGGCCACAAGGGCACAACAGGATTCGAACCCACAATTTTCACAACTTTATCTACTATCTAGCCAGCTAGCCAGGTTCCTTAACACCACCCTAACAGCAACTCGCTTCATTTGCACTTTACCCAGGATTCATATCAGCATTCATATGGGTTTTATACAGAAAACTGTTGGCCATGTTTCATTTTACAGAGTAATCTGTGGTATGGTATGCTTGCATTACACTTTGTGTGATTTATTGTATTACAATACAATATCATGGTGTCATTAATATATGCCTTGTCAATATCATGACATCTTATGTCTGTGAATATCCTCCCTGGTGGCATCTACCCTTTGCTTTACTCTTTATCCTTACAATCTCAAACTGTAAGCCTACCAACTACCTCACTGTAGGCTACACACTTTTACAGTGAAATGTACAGACCCAGCTAGATGAGGTGAAATGTGGGCCTTGGCTACAAGCTATTGGCGGTGGCGCCTCCTGTCAAAGAGAAAGACAGGCGGAGTAAGACCCAGCAACAGCTGGTGTGGAGAAAGAATGCGCTGGTCTCTTGATGCACATGATTGAGAGTAACGAAAGTGGCCACCAGAATCACTGTCTGGAATGCCGTGGCAATTTTTTGGGCTTGTAAATCTGCTCTGAGAGCTTGGGAGATTAAGTGTGAACTCCATTCCCCCTTTACTCAGATAAACAATAACAACAGAGAACTCAGTCAGGCAGGACACAGGCTCCAGTGTTAAAAATACATAGACTGAGAGTGTGTAAAGACATGGCTTTTAACAAGGTTGTTTCACCACAAAGACACATACTTAAAAGAGTAATTGAAATATATAGTGTATAATAAAAAAAGAAACAGATTTATTGAGAGAATGATCACCAGTCAACTTGGTTTACATTAACATGCATTGACAGAAAAAGGCAAAAAAGTCAAGTTTACATTTTCTACAGAGGTAGAGTAATTGACTAAATAACAATCACATTTTATCACAGGTAGCCTACACACTGGTTATGCAGATGTTTTATTTAATATGACCATCTTTGAAAACAAAATGATCTGCAAGACATCTGCATGAGTGTCATCATAGCAAAACAGCACACCCAGTAGGCTACACTTGGCACACAGGTGTATTACCTGACGGACCAAAGGAAGTTTCTGGCAAGGGCTGCCACTTCAGTTCTTCACTGAGACTGTAAAACACGTCAACGTCCACATAGCTCTTGCGCAACACCCTGCCCAGCCCCACCAGGTCCCCCTGGGCCACGGCCTGGTAGAGGCGTATGGAGCGCACCTCCGGCTCCTCCAGCCGGTGTTCATCCCTCTCTGAGAGGTCTGGCCAGCGGTCCAGACGCACGGTAGGGCAAAGGTTCTCCAAGCGCAGAGTCCTCAGCATCTCCCCTTCTCACCTCTGAGCAGCTGTGTAGTCTGGCAGTATATATACACACAGGGCACAGCACGGCACTCGCTAGCGTGCACAGCTTTCTCTCTCTTCTTTTTCCACTCCTCTTCTCTGTCTCAGTTTACTATTGTCTACAGCCAGAAATAGGTTGAACTTTTGCTCTCCATAAGTAAATCCATGGTGACCTGTTCCATTTTTAGCACAGTCAATGAAATACCAGTGCAAACGCCACCTAAGCCATCACAATCAGATAAGCAAAAACATCAAGGAGGACTCAATATTTGGGTTTTAATAAAAATCATACCAGCGACTTACCATAGTGGTATGACGACCTCCTATTTCATCAATGCAATTATTAAACAAATTAAAACACATTTACTTATCTATAAGACAAATAAATACAATCAGATTTGGGTTAAGAAGTACTAAAATGCTTGACAATATAAGGGAAATAACCTTATTACAGTACCATTGGCAAAGTTGTCCCCAGTGTCCTCATGTGGCCAGTAGTCCTTCAGTATGTATGTCAAAACTAATACAAGACTCAGCGCAGCTATTTGCTTTGTTTTGATCTTGATTTCAGTCTTAGACACTTACAGTACCCTGTAATCCTCAGCAAATGCTGCACAAACACGTTACTAAGCTCTGCATCCAAATGGGGGCTTTCAAAGGTTGGTAACCTTCAAGTGAATGCCCATCAACCAATATTTCTGTGAAGGGTTCACAATACAAACAAAAACAACCATATAATTTGTTGTTTCTCCATGGAAATTCAGTGATATTGTATAGCCTACTGTAGTCATGGGGCTTTTGAACAGCTCACAGCCCTTTGTCACTAAATAAAGACCTTTAGCACGCCATGCAGTTAATACCTCTCATGATAACATGCACATACTCAAATGCCATTTTGGAGAGGTTTAACTGCAGGCCAGTAGGTCTCACATGATACTGTCATGCAGCCATTGTGGGCCAGCAGCCAAAGGGATGAATCTCAGTGCTACTGTTAGTGAGTGACAACAATGAGGCATCGAATTCACAGTAAGCAACCTGAAGGCAGAAGGAAAGTTGCTTCCTCTGAGTGACATGCACAAGAAGGAATTGCATGAGTTGCTGACCATATGCTTTGTTTACAAACAAAGCAAGACACATACACTAGTTGACTATCATGCACATGCTTACTATAATACCTACAGGCAAACCATCTCAGAACATGAAATAATTAAATTGCATAATGAGTTTTGTTATTTTAAAAACACATTCCCATGCTCTCTTTCATCAGTTTTTAATGTTTTTTAAATGCATTTACTCTTTCAAAACAAATAGCAAACTTTAAACATATTCACTTCTGTGATAAAGATATACAGGTATATTTTCCAAATACTTTCCATATTTCTGAATCCAGAATTTCTGCACTCTCAGATTCACATCAAATTCAGGAAAACATTTAATTATAACCAAAGGAACCCACCCCGTTTCTCTGCAGTCCAGCGAAGTTCATCGCTCTGGAACACAATGATTTTGTTGAGTTCTTCAGGGGCAGGGAGGTTATCTTGCAGCCCTCTCCAGTATTGATAGAGCAGATCGTCTAACACGGGGGGACAAAGGAAGTCCCTCCCAGGAACCTTACTCCTGCACCCCTCTCTAGGAGGAACCCTGTTGCTATTTGTGACATGTTGATGTGAGGGTCTGACTCTGTCTGCTCCTTGATGGTATGAAGTCGGCTGGCTTAAGCCTCGGCTAACTGAAAACATGCCTTGGAATGGCGCTAAGTGACCTTAAATATTTTCTCTTGTAGGTGTAACCTACTGCAGGATATTTCATCCAGTCCGTCTATTTAAACCCCTCTGTTTGTTAGTAATGTTTTATTTATAGTCAGTCTGCCACGTGTGATGGGTGGACGGGGCATTGGGATGACAGAAAAAATCCAGATCATAGTGCCAGTTCTTCCATCACTTTAGTTACTAACCAGTCAGTCGTTAAGGGCTCTGAAAGTCTGGCGCTTGTTTGACAGGTCAGATGTTTTGACAAGGTCAAATACGTTTACCATGATATCATCCAAAGCCTGAGGCAGGAATAGCATACTATGCACCTCTGCTAAATCACAAATGGAGGGGCTTGGCAAAACAGCTGCCCTGGATTCTATGGCTGTCTTCCAACAGATTGTTGACATGTAATTGTTTCAGGCTTTCTCCACCGCTTGGGCTGTTTGTGCAAGAATGTGCACCAAGTGTACCACTGCCCTCTCACTGGGCTGCACAGACTCCACCAGAATGGCTTAACATCAGAGTGCTGCTTTAATATAGTTTTAAAGTAGCAGTGTTTAGTTAGTAATTCATGTGTTTGGGGAATTTCCACAGTTCATTCAAACATTTCCACATGGTTTGTCTGGCTATATGAATTTCTGCATTAAGCCTTTTGAGAATTAAGAACGGATGGATTCAATGGGTCTTTATAAGGCACCCAAGTAACTAAATAAAACTCACAGAGCATGGATTATCATACATGATGAGACATTAAATGCCTCAGTGGCTTTCATTATGCCCCAAGGGTATCCATAGACTCTCCAAACCCATGTTTTAAAAACAGAGCCTGGTAGCCATAGCATGGCTACAGCCAGACAAACAGCTTGGCCCACTCTCTTTAACCGTCACCTTGTCCTGACCTGCCAGAGGGTGCACACTCAAACCACACCACAACCCTGTGACACACAACATAAAACTGGGTCCAGCATTTCAAATCACACACACAGCTGCTACATATAGGAATTGTTGCAAGGCAAAAAGACGTCAACATTATGTTGTTTCATGGATTCATAGTAACTTCAATTTTTTTTCCACACTTTTTTTAGAATGAAGTTTGATGCAATTTACTATTTTCTGCACATTAACAAGATTTGGTTGATCCTTTGGATGTCTGACCATTATTGCATGTTGGACATGATACTGTATATTGGCTGTTTCTGGCAATTCAATTCTACATCAAATTATTGTTACATCAGGCATTTTTAGGTTGATTTTTAGGTTGATTTACCAACTTCACAGTCACTGCAATGGTCAAATGGCGCATTTATTAACTTTTCAGTGAGCGTAACTCTATATAAGCTGGTTCCTATTCTTTGGTTTTCAAACAAATCCATAGATTGGTGACATTGCAACGTTGCATTTTTGCTTTAAAATAGACTGTGAGGAAAAAAAATAGAGGCTTGCCTGATATGCCTTTAAATGTAACCTAGGCCTATGGCTAAGGAAAATGGAATCACTGAAAATGTGTACTCTGTTGGACTGAATACGCTTTAATTTAAGTGCCACGTTTCAGTTCACTACACATGACAAAATGGACAAAATTATCTGAAAGGATTTCCATGAATGATCTATGAACTTCAGTTTTGCATTTTACAATCATCTGCCAAACCATCTCTATGGACAAACTATCTGTGATGATACCACTGGACTGATAGAAAGGTTGCTGCCCTTCTCCACAAGGTGAATGGCCGTTAGACTCGGAACCCTGCCCTTGTCAGCTGCAAAATGTTGGTAACATGCCCAGAAACAAACCCTTTCCAGAAACTGTTTTGGTCTTCTCTGATTTATACACTCTCTCATGTGCCATAGAAAGCCTGGGAATAAAACCAATAATTCAGTCTTTTGATAGGCTACCTCTTAAATTATGGGAACTCTGTTGAACTCTACAAAGGAGTGAACATTGCATTGTTTTTGTTGGTCAAATAAACATTTATTTCACTGCTGAAAATATACATATTCTTCCCAGTAACAGACTAAAATAATAATTTCTATCATTATCACTATATCTAGTTAATAATAATTAGTTAATTGAAGAGGCCCATTTTTCTTTGGTTGGTCAACTGAATGTAATGTATTTGGACCAAAATAACCTGAAATTGAGCTCAGTTTATTAGCTTGTCGGTTAGCTGGTGGGAGGCTGCTGTTATTTTGCCATACAGTAGGCTATGGTCCTTTTTTAATGCCGCAAATGGCTGCAACTGGGTCACCATTAGACCACTAGCTGCTTGCTACAGTATCTGTTGCAGGTGTGCAACACTGGAGACCACATGTAAATGTTTTGGGACTTTCCACTGCTACCACTGAAGCAGCCATTGGCGGTTTACAGCGCAGACGCAGGCAGCAGCACAGCTAGTCTGCTTCTGGCATGATGCCGTTGATCCTCAGGTCATTATAACCTCTCTGTGGCTGCTGGTGATGAAATGACATAGGACCTACTAAAATTGTCAATGATCCTTTATCGGGCAGGATGAGTCCTGAGGAGCCCTCTGGCCCTCAGGATGGATGCAGAAGACCCTTAAGCCATAGGGCAGCTGCCTTTGGTCAACAGAAACAATGCAGAAGATCCCCAACCTGTCATCAGCACTGCAAGTATCTGTCAATAGCTTTCTCCGTCATAGCTGCAGTCAACAGTCAGAGGAGCATAGTTTTGACTGACAGCAGCTTCAGAGTGCAGATTCCCTATAACAGATCCCCATTTGCTGATGGGCGATGATGGGCACTATAGATTCACTTAGAAATGTCTTCCCTGTGGGCTCACATAACATGTCACATGCCCACTGGCTCAAAAAGGTCCGCATTTTTCATACAGTACACTATTGTACAATACTGCATAGTCCATCAAAATATCAGCTAATATTCAAGTTTTTTACCAGCAATTCTATAGTCTAGATCAGAGTGAGTTCATCGCTGTAATGCTGGTTGACTGTAAATGACTGCAAATTGAACAACAGATATACTTATGAAAGAAATTTATTTAATAAAGCTCGCCAGTACAAACCTACATTCCACTCCTGTCCACATGGTGGCAATAATGAGCCAGGTAGGCCCGTTTTACTGCATAACACTCTAGATCCAGAGCTGTAGAGAAAACATGAACAGAAAGTATGCCATCAAAATAAAAGTCAACATGAAGGTTCAGTTGTTCAGTTAGTCATGGCTATACAGCATTTGCAAATTTTGTCATTTTGGCAGATGCTTTCTAGCAAATGATCCATGACTTTAGAAGGCAGCCTATGTCTACAGTTTTGAAAATTAATATTAAAAAGGCAAACCCTGAAAAGGCATTTATGTTTTCTTTTTTTGCTACCATTGATTTCTCCATTTGTCCATTTTAGTTTGCCACAGCTAGCCTATGCGTTGGTAGTCACTGTGTGGAAACTTCCTAACCAAGAGATTGAGTTGGCCTTTATTGGACACCCTTTAGCCTCATTGTGGGCAAACACACCTCTGTCTGAAATGTCAGTGTGACAAAGTATTTGAAACATTTACTATTTTTACTCAAAAAGGCTATGCTTTTTGGCATACTTGGTCACATACATTGGAACATTATTTATAGGCTTATAGCCTATAAAGCAGTAGCAAAGAGATTAGAGTTGCTGGTTGAACTTATCTGTTGATCTACTGGTAATTCAAAAGTTATAGGCACAGACAAAGAGACAATTTGTAGGCCAATTCTTATCAGGAAGAGAGTGTGTGTCAGTGTAGGCTAGAATGTTGACCTGTCAGGTAGAAACATCTGTGGCACTTTATTGCCTGATAGCTTCTTTCATCTATGTTGGAGTTCTGTTCAAAGTAGGCTAGGTCTAGCTAATAAACACAAGATAAAGATGTTTTTCAACAGAATGTAATTTGAGTTTTCTTTTTTCAGCTTAGATTGTGTGCTTAATAATAGCACTAAATAGCCTACCTCTATTTTGACAACAAATTTCAGGAACGGAAGTCGTCGTTTACGTCAATATCGTAGGCAGCACACAACGTGTTGTGGTGGTCTGTGTTTTGTTGCTTTCCTTCGTAAGGCAAGGAAATAGGCGTTGAAATGGTCTCTAATAGCCAGGATTGTTCAATATGGGTCGGCTCGGAAACAGGAATACTAAAGGGTAGGCTATCAGTGTATTGCGCATCACCCTTTTTTATCGTGGGGGTTTATGATGTGCCTGTTATGGAGACACGTGGGTTGACTACGAGATGGCCAGCGAGTGCTAGTCATTAATTTTGCTAACGTTAACGTTACTTTGTAGTTGAGTTTGTGACAGTAGTCTATCTGAATGATTAATTCTGTGAAGTGCTTTATTTAAACATGTGTGTTATATTCGTTTTTATTCAAAGGCGTAAGTCTAACAAAGAAGCAAGCTTACAACTTCTGTGAGATGAGCTGTCTGAGTCGAGACCAGGAAGTGTGTGCCCTCGAATGGGGTGATCCACATGAGTCAGAGGTGAAGACCACGGTGTTCTCATCACCATATTTATAACGTGTCATATTTCCCGATGGGCATGCCCTCAGTGTTGTTATTGTAATGCTGTTTGACATGTTGTGTGCATTGTCTTCCTCCAGGTGCTAGTAGGCTGTGCCAATGGTACGGTGAAAACGTTCAGCACAGAAAAGGGCATTTTTACAGAGGGTAAAGAATGTGGGGATCCTACGCAGGGCAAATTCACTGGCTTGGCTGTTACTGACAGGTTGGTTATGAGTTGTGCACATACTTGTGTGTATGCAGGACACCATGTACAGCATTTCAGATGGGCTGTCACAATCAGTGATGCCTCGAAACAAGTTACATAACATTAATCCTTATTTTTGTCTCTTCATATTCATGATCATTTGTGGTTGCTGTTTGTCCCAGTGGTCTGGTGACCTGTGTGGAGTCAGGCCTGCTAAAGGTGTGGAAGGAGGGGAGCACAGACACTGTAAGTGTGTTACACCCTCCCTGATTGTGAAATTGATTGAATTTGACCCTGCAATCTGCGTTTATGCTTTAATTTTCTTTATGCTGTGTAGCTTGACTGTGCTAAGTCGGTTGGTCTGTGGTCAGGTTGAGGTCAATGTCGGCAGTGGTGTGTGCCGGATGCGACAGAACAAATGTCAGCGCAGTCGAGTAGCCACAGGAGGAAAAGAAAATCCACTGAAAGTCTGGGACCTGGAGAGACCAGAGAAGCCCATCTTTACAGCTAAAAATGTAAGTGTGCTTCAGATTGGGACTTTGAAAAGATAGCCTATGATGGGTCAGTGTGACTTGCTGTCCCAGATAGCAAGCTCACATTGAAACGATGTAGAATCAACATTGCATTGTCAACGTTAAACCATTGAATCAACATCA
>JASCQY010000071.1:7835580-7853138 GCA_030264315.1 Sardinella tawilis | reverse complement strand
CCACAATGGCCCTGTGCCCCTCTGCAACCCCCCCCCCCCCTCCCCCCCCACCAACCCCTCTCCAGAGCCCCTGCTAGGCCCCGTCATACTTTGTAGCTCTGCTTTCTCTCACACACGCTCTCTCTCGTGCACTGCCGTCCCACTTCTAAACATTTCCTACGTAAACACATGTCGCATTTGTCTTTTGGTAAGACACGCCGGTCTGAAAACATGCTTCCAGTAGGGTAAGCATGAGCTACAACGACCCTGAAGCTCTGAGCCCTGCTATATCAATGGCGCTTCGTTCTTTTTGAAAGCGAGGTCTGATCTGGTGCAGCCTCAGCAGTCTCCGTAGCTGGGTCCTCACAGACTTGTCTGAGCAGAGGTCGTCCATCGATCCCCTGAGGATTTCCCCAACTGTGTCTAGACATAGGGCTCCGGCTCTTGAAAATGGAGGCCTGTCTGCTGCACACACACACACACACAGTGGTGCTGAGACTGAGACTGCAGCTAGCAAGACATTGTATAAAAGTGCATTGTATAGAATTTTGCACTGCAAAGCACCTGCTGTCTACGTCACTGTTACGTCTCCAGTCTCTCACAGTCAGGTTAGCTTTTGTCTGTATGTTTGTTTGGGGCTGGTGGTGGTGGGGGGGTTTGATCAGTCAGTAGTTTCATCAGACTCACATGAAATCACTTTCTCTCTCCTTCTCTCTCTCTGTTTCTCTCCGTCTCTCTCTCACCCCTACAGATCCGCCCCCTGTCTCTCTGGTTCCAAACGAACAGCAGCTGGCCAGACTCACTGACTACGTGGCTTTCCTTGAGAACTGATAAACGGCTTCCCCTCCTTCCCTCCCTTCCTCCCTCCTCCTCCTCTCCTCCTCTCCCTGCACTGGGGCAGCCTCACAGATGACACTGCGAGAGCCATCTCTTCTCTTCCCAGCCTGGTCCAGAAGGATGTCTCTCATGCAGGGGCTCCACCACCATGGCCACACACAATGGTTCAGATGCCCAGCCTTGGTCCTGGTAGCCCACCCACAACGCGGCAGCACTTCAGACTCTCTCCTCTGCCTCCCCCTACATTCACTCCAGCTTGATCCATTATAAAAAAAAATCTCTTTTGTATATTTTCTCCCCCTCTTGTTTGTTGACTTCATGATGTGAAAGGTCAGGACGACACAGTGTGGTGTCGTAAACTTTTGATGTTTAATACTATCGTAAGAGCATTGATGAAGGGTGACTTGTTTCCTATAAAATGCATCTGAACATTCAACTGTTGTGTGTTTTGGCAGTTGTTTAGCACCATTATTTGCGTGGTCTACAGCTGTGTTGAAACTCTCTGATAACAGTGCATGAGTATCCGATTAAAGCTCGAGAGATACTGCTAACTGCTTTGGGTATTCACTTTATTGAGGCAGTTTCTAAATGGGGGTGTTGCCATAATAGCTAATGGACTAGAATTAGGGAAATCTTTGTATGGTCACAGAGGGGAAAAGACTCTTTTCTTTGTTTAGCAGCAGAGTTGCAAAAGTGACATTCTTGGCACAGAAATATATTAGCAATAATTGGTACAAGGGGTTTGGGTGAAACAAGAACTTGTGGGCAGGGCACACTGCTTTATTGTTCTGCCTTCAGGAATTCCATATAGCTTTGTTATAAATGTGGGGTTTCCTGTCTTTCTAATTTTAGAGGATCTGGGGTGTGTGTGGTCTCGTTTCTGTCCCCTTTTTGACAATTGTTGATTTTGCTGCCTCTTTTGCTGAATTTTCCCTATTTTATTTAATTTTTTTCAATAAAGCATGCAGCTTTTGTATGTAGGCTTGTGAAGAACAAGTGAGTTTCAAGGTTTCAAGATTGTCTTCCCCGTCTTACCAATGTAATTGGAAAAAGGATATATACACTTTAAACGGAATGAATCTTCTGTCACAGCAAACCCTCTCCCTCTCCCAATGTTGATGAGGGTATTTTATACTCGCATAACATGCCTAGGCCAAAGACATGCCTTCAGAGACAGCAAAACACCAGACATCAGGATATGAATCAGTGTTTGCACATTGATTTCTTTCTTCGACTTTAGCATTAAAAAGCAGCACTTTCTGGCCTGCTCCCATAAGGCCATATGAGGTACAATGCTATCTGTGTGCCATCTGCCAGACTCAGACCATGACTGAATCATGTGTAATTCATCCCAGCCATCAAAAGAGAAGCACACTTTAAGCCTCCCTTTGATCTGAGGGGACAGTGAAAAGGACAAATGAGGTTTTTCAAACATCACCAAAAGAAATGTACAAGGAGGGTTAGAATAAAAACAATGCATATTTTCCCCATCCTCTGAGTGTTACCTCCCGCCCCCAAAAAAACATCTGGGTCCTGGCCTAAAACATGCAGACTAAATACCTCGACTGTCCATGCAAAGAAAAGAATGGGTCGTAGGAAATTAGCTTAGTGTGGTTAAACAGAGGAGAAACAGAGCCTCTAGGTCTGTTGGCTGTGTGTGTATACACCGCCCTGTTTACAGTACCAGTCCCACAGGCTTCCCGCCGCACGAGGGGACTCCAGATTGTTTGCTTTGGATAATTGTGTCATTTGTGCTTACCTCAGCAGTCACTCCAGTTTACAGAGACCCAAAAGTGTGGGTTAGACCAAGAGGGCCTGTGGAAAATCTCTTAGTTTGACCAAAGACGAGTCGCTAACTGTCATCTATGCTGTTGGCATGTCACTTGGCAATGTCACTTACTTGTTTCTGCCAGCTTGCACCTTTGCTAGCGTCCTGGATGCTGACTATAGTAGTAGTAATTGCAGTAGTAGTAGTTCAGCTTGAATTATTGAATGGCATCACACTGCAACTTCTCATCTTACTAGATGTGTTTCTGAAAAATGAAATCTTAATAATCAAGATTATGACTTTGTTGTATATTACACCATTTGAATTACTCAAGTTTGTTTATCATATCAAAAGAAGAATCTTAATCTTATCTGGTATTTGTATTCTCTTATCACTGACCCAACCCAACGGCCTACCCATCTCATTCTCCACCCCTGAGTAGCTTGAGGATTCAAAAATTGGGATAACACTCAGAGGTTAGCCAAGGCCAGCCCGCTTTCCCACTTTTAAGTAATTGTTCCTTTTTTATGATGGATTTCAGCTACTCTGTGTCACCCACCCATTCCAAACATCAGTGCAGAATTCCTTTGAAGCAGATGGATGGCAGTGAAGCACAATTCTGAGTGGAAGTAACAAAGGGTGGGCCATGTCAGTCCTCCAACTTTACAACTGGGTGGGTGGCAAAGGCATTTTTATTACTGAGAAATCCTAGGCCATGGTGAAGGTGTGTTGAAACATTCAGTGAGAAACGACACCAGTCTTGTGTAAGGTCAGGCACACAGGCCCAATATGACCTTGACTACAAAACTCAGTGATTACTATATTTTTCATACTAGTTAAATATGCCTCAATGGGTTGATGCTCATTTATCTTTTTATCTGTATATGTCCAAAATCATGGTGGTTAACTTCTTCGAGACCTGGAGCCATTCTATTGGAACACACAGCATTATCCATGCATTCTTTGGGAAGGTTTTTTTTTTGTTCCTGTGCAGTGTGTCCACATTTGCCTGTTCACTTGACTCCCAATGAGTCTTGAAAATATCTCATTTAAGCCAGTTAACTCACTCTGAATTAGTGTTACAGACCATTTCTCACGATTTTCAGTTTCAAAGAGGTGTCAGTAAACAAGACACCCTTCCACAAAATGGTGGTGAATATTCCATATAAATATTTGTCACAGTGCCCTCCCACAACATTCCAGTGGAGAGGCTGGCCATTTAACACAGGCTAAGGTTCCCAGAGTCCGAGGTAATCAAGAATGTTTTCAAAATACAGCCTGAACAGCCTCGGGAAATACAATCACTTGGAACGTGTCATCTGGGAGGCACATGCTGAAGGGCCACTTCATGCCTGTCCCTTAAAGGGTATCAGCTACAGATGTAAACTCTGCTGTGAAATATGTAAACATATACTGTACAGTGTCATAGGATGAGGAATGAGGGCCCATGCAAGCTCACAGGGCCAGCTGTAGCCTTTTAGCTACCTTAGGCCAGATTTTAGTTTTGCCCCCTCTTTTCTAGAAATACAAGTGAAAAACTACTATGCTTGAAATTTAATGAAGAACCGCATCAAGTATTTGAACATTCACACCTCTGATTTAGTCCACACTTTTGTATATGTTTTGTGATTCTTGGATATTGTGAACTTGTGGGGTTAGTTTCATGTTAGTTACACTAGTTTGGTTGTGCACATACAGTAATGATGTCTTAATTAGCTAACCTTGAAATGATCTGTACAAAAAGAGAGCAAACTTGATGTGGAAAATGGTTTTGTAACTTGCAACACTGACCCCAGCTGGGTCTTCTCACCAATTACTACAAAATACTGATGTTCCCTCACTTATCCAGCATACCCTTGAGATAAACACTTGATGAGAGTTTGTGAGACAGCCTGATAACCCTTTGGGTACAGTGAAATTACTCCATGCTCTTTCGACAGTTTTTATTTGTCATCATTGCACCTTCATGTGGCGAGTGAAATGGGGTCCCGGGGCAAAACTGACATCACATAGTTAGGCCAGCTGTTCGAGCTCACTGAGGTCCCAGATTCAGCACGCTTGACCATCTGTTGGCCATGTGTGCCTCTCCCGAAGGTATTAGCTAGCCCTCAAATAGTCCCCTCCATCCTCTCTTCTTTTCTCTGTGCATGCATGTGTTTAGGGTTAACATACATCTCGCCATGTTTGACACCAGCCTTTGCGACCATGTCTGATGCAGAGCAGGCACTGTTTGTTAGGGTCGTGCAGTGTTGGTTATGTAGTTCACTGAAACAAATGTGGAATGTTACAGGATATAGTCAAGTATATTGCATGTCTGCATAGCAGACAAATGTAACTGTGGAAACCTCACAATTTCCTTTCAACATTGTTCTCTCATCCCAAGCTTTCAGACATGCTTCATGTCTGGCTTCCATGAACTTAACATTGATGTCTTCATCGACTGTAGGCCTCCTTGTTTTAGTGTGCAAGAAAAGACACTACATTACTTTTTTTTTTTTTTTTTTTACTTTCTCATCTATTCCACTGGTGTTCTCATAAAGAGCTATTTGTGAGAACACTCCCAAAATGTTAAGCAATGTGAATTTTGAGAATCAATTATGCATGCATGTGCGTGTGTGTGTGTGTACCATTTGTCAATCTGAGGAGAGTGCAAAATAGGGGAAACTCAGTCAGTTTAAACAAAGCGGTACTCATCCCTGTCCCTGCACCCTTTTACTCTGGAGGACTAAATGTTTCCATGCAAGCTGATGAGTCAGTGGCTCAGACGGAGGCTGTGAACTGCGGATTCGACGGGGGAAAAGGGGGTGGCCCTCCCCCAGCTTCAAGTATAAATCAGAGAGGATTTTATTGGAGCCTCCAAAAGGAGCTGCTTGCCTAGGCCGTGTGATTGATGCTGTGGGCTTGAGACGATCTTTGAAGTCGTAATTAACCAGTACAGATGTTGGAGACCGATGATGCTTTGATTCAAACAATATGGTGCGACCGACACAGAAAATTCCTCCCCAATGAGAACCGTTGGTGAAGGCAGCAGTCCGATGAGCGCACCCCAATTAGAGGAGAGGAAAAAACGTCTCCTCTTATAACGTTTGGCTGTCTTGTTAGTGCCTTGAATGGTTTTGTTTAAGATAGTGAAGTTACTACATGTGTGTTGGAGTAATGGAAACTTGCTTCTGCCTCCTTACTTCACCAGTAACATTTACACATAATGATACTGACGATTTAAAAAAAAAAAAAGTTCCTTCCTTTTTACTGCTCCCTTGGGCCAACCTTGCACAACTTTTGTGAGTGCTTGAGTTTGAGGCTTTTCTTAGTAGTTTTTGTTACCAGAGCAAGAGCATGAAGATAGCAGATGGATCCTCATTTTTCACACAGGGTTAACTAGCATAACCTTCAACCTCTCTGAGGTCACGATGAGCAAAAGGCTGCAGATCTGTCTGAGGCAGAGATGGTACTTAAGTTTGAAGCCCCTGTTTTGGGAATGGGGCACCAGGCATTGCAACAGTATGAAGATAGCAGACAAGCCCTCATTTCTCTTTCAGGGTTAACTGCATGTAGCATGACCTCTCACCTCTTTGAGGTCAGGAGCGAGAGCATGCAGGACTATCCAATGTGGAGATACCCATGAAAAAAAAATGTAGAGTGTGTTTCATTAATGACTTGATTTATTTTACATCACACATAGTTTTTATCCCTCTTTGCCATACTCTAGTTCCAGTACTTTGTAAATGCTTTGGAAAGTCTTAATTGCTTAGCCTATTCTTAAACACAGTATGTGTGACTGGTTTTCATGTGTGCTAACAACTGTATTTAGCTTCTTAGCTCTCAAGGGGCTGAGAGGATCACCATCCCGCTGAAACACATTTAGCCTCTTTTGTACCCCTCTTGTGGGAGACAGAGCTGGACTGACAGCTCTGGTGATGCTGCACATCTGCTGTGTGTGTTATGAAGACGGAGGGCAATGTTGAGCAAGGAGTTAAACACCAGTTCCTCACTGGGGGAAATGTGTATGCAATTAAGCACAAATGTAAAACAATGTAGGGTTTGTATACTCTATAGGTTTCTACTGTAACATGTGTGAGTGCTTGCTCACAGTCTGATACAAACTCTCCTTGGGTAGGCTAATAGGCAGTTATTGGGCTCTAATAACATGCATAGCTACAGGAACTGTAAATAATGAAATGCTTTCACAATCACTGAAAATGTTGAAGACTCTTCTCGTACCAGCGTGACAAAAGGTGTGAAATGGACCATAAATGGTGGGAAAAAAGGTGAGAAAAGAAAAAGCCAAACTTTCCACTGCCTAATTAATTGTCTTCTAAAACACCTCACTCATTTTTCCACAACTAATTGAAAAATAAGGCTTCATTTTGCGATTCATTTTAAGAGGGAAAGGTAAATAGTTACTCACACGCTCAAGTATCACTTAACCCTAGAGGTAACCTCTGACAAAAGTAAACTGTAATCAAAATCTGAGTCAACACACCAGATCCGATCCAGCTAAGACAAAGTGTACACATGCCTTTCTAAGGCGGACACATCAGGCTACTGAGGCAGGAGGTGCCAAGTCACAACAACATCCAAGGCATAACATGGTGGATGTCTTGGGACAGTGACTGTAAAGCACAATGTGGCCTATAATGTTAACATATTATGAACATAACCTAATAATATAGTAATAACTTGATAATTTATTTATTTTTTTTTATTTAAATGCATTTGGCTGATGGTTTTATCCAAAGCGACTTATATTCATCAATTACTTCAGGGCCAGTCTTCCCCAACGGTGGTATCTAGGATTCAAACCACAATTTCCAGGGTACAAGCATGCTAGCCAGCTTTAGCATCTATATAAAATTGTTGCCATTGATTGTTCTACATTAAAATATCCCCTACTTGTATAGGTCTGCACAACACAACAAAGAGAACACATTATCAAAGTGTTTTCAAACATGCAGAGGTCCTCTCTGAGTGTCCTGAAATTCACTATTAGTATCCCTCTCCATCTAAGACCCCATCCTCTTTGAAGTTTGACCTGGGTTTGACTCTGGAGTATAAATCACTGTAAACTGCTCACTGCTCAATGCTGATATCAGGACAGCTCACTTGATATCCTCCACCTCCATGGTCAAGGCCAACAGGGTGACAGAATAATACCCTCTACTTGGTTCAGTAAGGGAATCACTGTAAATACATTTAATTATCCTAAACACACAGGTTCCGAGTGATAAAATATTTACTCGACATATTGTAAGGTTTGACCAATCGCTTTAGCTGATACCAGGTGCATGCCTACTATATCACACCTGGCTTTAATTGTTAGCCTATGTCCAGAGCAGCAGAGGTATTACATGCAGAGAAAAACATGGACTGGCTTGCTGTTTACATCGCTATCCAGCATCTGGAAGCATTACTTGTGCATTGAGAGAATGAAGGCAAAGTGGTCTGTTGCAACTTTAATCGATTGGCTGTTTGTATTGTAAAATTTACCTCATATGCCCTCACATAACCGCACTGATAGACATGTTATCACATTGCTGTTGACGCTGATTTAAATAGCTTAAAAAAAAAACAACAAAAAAAACATTTTATGGTGCATGTGCTGCTGTTGTCCCTGAGGTGTTCTATGCACATCTTCTTCCTACTTGGAAGCACGACTTGGAAAATGTTCGTGTCTTAGCTGGTTTGCCTTTTAAGGTCTATTTGAAACCTGTCTTTGTTGTGTCCTCTAAGTAGGTGAGCATGCCAAAGCTGCTTAAGGTACAGTACATTCAGGCTATTTCCACAGGAATTCTTTATTCCTGTCTTCTCTACGGTCTATTTCTTTTATTCTCTACCACTGTAATTGTAATCACCAGAGACTCCTTATTTGTTCTACCCTTTATCATTTCATCTGTAAAATCCAATTTTATAAAGCATCGACAGCCAAGATTGGAGCTCTTTTTTTTTGGCGCTGGCAGTTGTTTTTCTTTTTTTTTTTTTTCTGCACCCACAGTAGGGAATGCTTTAGAAATCAGAATAAACACAGTGGATTGCAGCAATCAAAAGAAAAAAATTGGCAGTCTCAACAGTTATTGCTGAGCTCAGTGACTGTTAAATTAAGTTTTTCCTCAGTCTTAATAGTGCATGTGTAAATGCTGGCCACATTAGGAAACTGTGTGCAACCTTTCTGACTCTGCGTTCTTGTACAAATAAGCACATGCGCACACACTCTCACACTTCAGGCTTTTGCCTTCAGTTTGTCATGTTGTCCTGCAGCCTTAACCTACCGGATGACAGAACCTGAAAATATACAGCACGCAACACTCAGCCAAGCAGACTGGATTTTTACTAATGTCCTCCTCAATCTCATTCATCCTCCCTTAAATACATTCTGTCCATACTCTTAAATTCATTCCCTCCACTCTGCAGTTCCTTCCCCTTATTCCTCTCTCCTCTCTTCTCACTTTCACTCCCCTTTCCTCTCGTTCTCTGGGTAATAAACTCCAGGCCGAGTGGGCAGACGATGTCTTTCTTGGACATTCCTCATGGGGTGAGTCATAGCTCTCACAGCTGCAGCTACTCCTCGTAGGATTTTCATTTTCCATAATTTCTCTTTTTTGTTGTTGTTTTGTAAAGACCACTGCAAAAATAACTAAAAATAAACAATGACTTCCCTTTCTTATTCCGCAAGATGAATCTCTCAACACCAAACAAAAATAAGGATTCTGGATGCCTGTTTTGGTTTTGTATAAAGTCTAATTTATTTCTTTATTTCCCCTTTTTCCCCAAGAAAATGCACAGTGAATTGGAAACTAGCACCAAAAAACACAAACAGCGGAGGGGCATTTCATAATAATTTGAGACCTGACTTATGTTCGAACCACTGAGTTCGAGAGGTGCATTTTTTTGGTTATACAAAAACAACTCTGTTTGTCAACAAGAGGTGATACTGTAGCTTTGATATACAAAAACAACGACAACATACAAAGAGATACAACTGTGGTGATGCAAGTGACTATTTGCTGGCTATGAAAAAGGCTGTCCTTAAGGGGATAGTTTGTGTTTGGCATCTTACTCATTACAGACACTGATGCGAGCAGGACTGCTTACTGTGAAATGAATACAGAGCTGTGTGACATCTTGAGAACTGTGCAAAATTTCCTGTTACTCTTAGACCAAGACATTCATATAAGGTGAATATCTTGCGTTTTATTCTTTATAAAACAAAACAACCTTACAAATGAAACAATCATTAAAAAAAAAAAAAAAAAAAAAAAGTTTTGTTGTTCTTGTCCTGGAACATTACAATATGGCACTGAAAACAATGACAACTAAAAACACCATAATAAAACTTCAAAACATAAAAAAAACATTACTTCAAGATTTCTTTGGATTTTATCCTTTGGCAGAATCCAGTGCAGGCACCTTCACGTTGGCACAGCGTCTTGGTGTCATGTCCTTCTCCTCCTGCTGTCGGTTGAGGTTGAGAGCTGAGTGGTCTTCTAAGTTCTTACTGCTGCCATTACTGCTTGTTTTGCTGGTGCTGCAAAGGTTAAAAAAAAGCTCTCAACAAAGTTTCTCAACTGATACACATAATGTGTATCCTGTTCAATTCAATCAATTCACAGGAATGAAAGATTTCTTAGTTTGCCCTGTGCATAATGCTGCTATTGACATGAGCAATGACAATAAGAGTTCTTCTGTATCATATACTGTATATTACCAATTCTGAAAAGATCTCCTTTGTATAAGCAGGGAATAATATACTCATAGCTCAAGTTTCATTACCTTGTGCATGACACTTAAGATCTACAGTATTCCAAGAAATACAAACGGAAACAGCTGCCTTCATAGTTTGCAAGAACTCTGTTAAATTACTTACAGTGTCAGAGAGGAGTTTTGGTTGAAAACTGTCAATCTAACTACCAAAAAGGCATGTGTAATCCTTACAAGTACAAGTAACAACAGCAAAGCTGGCAGTAGCAAAAAAGCTTGTTAGCATGCAAACTCATGCCTTTTGGCACAATGGGCATGTGCAATTACAGCTTTTTTTTGTAGAGTGGTTTGACTTGGTTCACAGAATTACATAGTGCATAGCCTAACAGCTAGCTGGTTAGTTAAACTTGTGTTTATGTGTCATTCCTACATAATTTATCATTTGAAGATGACACCAGCACAGTTACAATGGAAAAAAGATTGAAAATCTTGCATATTGGTGTGTGTTGTTTCTTAAAAACAACTTCTTTCTATTCCTTAATCTACACACTACTGAGGAAGGACATGCTGCAATCAGGGCCAGTTCCTGGCATACAGTAGGTGACCTACAGTAGACCAATCACCTAGGGCACAACATTTCAGGGGCGTATTGCAATGTATCTCTTACATTTTTCACTTTCATTTCTAGGATAGGAGAGGCAAAACCTCATATGACCTTGGGCAGCAAAAAGGCTAGGGTTAGGGAGCAGATGAATTATCTGTACAATTTCCTGCAGTGAGAGAAAGAGTGTGTTCTCTACCTGCTTTCCCACACGTCCTCTCACACTCCTCTTTGGTCTCGAAGCGGTTGGCGTTACCAGCGCAGCCTCCATACCAGAAGCGGGTACAGCTCTTGCTGAGGGCATCGTGGTACCACTTCAGCACAAACTTCACACAGGTGCCCTCCTCCTTAGGCAGCTGGCAGATGTCCACTAGTGTGGTGGGAAAATATGAAGGAAACATTAGAAAACCACCAGACCTTGGACCACACACACACACACACACACACACACACACACACACACACACACACACACACACAGACACACCAAGCCCTGCCAAGTCCAGGCGAGCATGCAACATTTCATTTTGCTGAATTTTACCCATGCTCAAGCTTTGCATGCAGTCAGTAATGCATTTCTAAATGATGTACAGTACATGAAAATAAACCCACAGTTAGCATCTAAACACTGACCCATGTCTAACCACATGAAGAACATAACCTACATAGCCCCTTTCCTCTTCAATCACTGCCAACTTTTTAAAAGAATAGACCCTTTCATCGATCTATTATAAACATATATGCAAACTTCTGCCAGTTGCAGAGGGTAATAGGTGCCAGAGGTTTTTCATTCTGTCCAGGCTTTAATGGTTTTCAGGGGACTATAAAGAGGTCTTTGTTCACAAATCAAATACAGTTAAAATGGAATGTAACCGTAACTCAGTGTTTTCCATGGAACATAAGTTTGAATTTCTTATGCCTAACAGAATAAGTTTTTTTGGAGTTTAAGTCCAATTACAATAATGTTGCCATACCCATAGAGGCTGCTTTCATGCAACTAAACCAATCTGACACATTACATAAGGATGAAGAAAACTGAAATTAGATAATTACTGTAGACATACTTCTGCTTATTTTTTGTTCCTCCAGTGGTCTCTTTTATTCCAGAAGCAAGAAACTGAATTTTCTGGTTTACCTTGAGCATGTAACTTTTAACTTGAAACGCACTGTATAAGTGAACACTGAGGACTTACCAGGAACAGGGCCTGTTTTGGATTGCGACGACTTTGTGTCTTTTTCTTGCTCTACAAAATCAAACAGAAAAGGAAAAGCCTGTTGAAATTCTGACACCAATTCTGTAGGTCAGTCAACTGTGTGTCAGTGAACTGTTGAGACACTACTCAAACTTAACTTCAATCTGATATTACAAAACATGCAAACTTTGAGCAAACTCTTTACTTCATTCTGTATTTAAAAAAACCTATTGCGAAACACGCACAGCAGTAGCTTTCTGAAATGCTTCCAGCACAATGATAAAACGATTCCAAATGGTTTCCCATGCTCTCGTCTCAATCAGCTCCCTTAGAAATGACGTCTTAAATCTCATAATTTGATTTCAAGTTTCAGCCAGCACATTTGCACACACACTCACTCACTCACATACACACACACACACACACACACACACACACACACACACACACACACACACTCTATCTAATCTATTCTGTCATCTGACACCACCCATCTATTCTGTCAAACATAACCACGTGGCTCTCCCCCTCACCCCCCACCCCTCCGGATTAAACTCAAACACACAGCCGTCTGCCTGCAACTGCAGTGAGTGGTGTGAAGGTTTACACAAATCGAGGCCAGTGTGACGGTGTGTATTGTTTGTATCTCTTGCTCTGTTGGAGCTGTGCATGGGATGCAGGCTCACTCCAGCTGTGGCCGATCACTCGGCGCTGACTCCCATCCCCACTGGGAGGTGAGGGGGGCGTTCCTGTATAAAGTACACGATGCTGCTCCTTCACAAGCTACTCTAAGTGTTTGTAGTTTATTACCCAGTTGTTACATCCATGGGAATGGAGTGGGTTGGGTGTTTCATGTTAGGACTCCTTCTTTCTTTGCTTGACATTCAAGTCTGAAAAAAGCTGTGATATCTGACTACTTACTCCCACTGCTTCTGCAGGATATTCAACTGGGTCAGGTTTTATATCTCACAGTGACTCAACTGCCATAAACTGTCCTTGTTCCTAAGAGAAACTTTAGTCTTAGAGGAAACATACAAGAACCAGATACTCGAGGCTACTGAGCTAACGGTTCAAATACAACAGCATCTAACACCCATCTGCAGTTTCTCTGATTAGCAAAACATGACCAAATTGGGGTTTTGAAATGTGTCGTTGCCACCTCTTACAACAGAGCAAGTTCAATTTGTCTAGGTAGCTGACGACTGAGTAAGCCTAAATAAAAAAGTGTGTGTGTGTTTGAGTGAGAGAGAGAGAGAGAGAGAGGAAAAGAAAAAGAATAAATGTGGTACTTGCATGACTATCACTTTAGCAGTGGCCAAGGAAAGCTTGGAAATAAACCGCCAATAATTGAGCTTTTCAGCAGTGCGGGACATTAGGCCCAAGAATAGTTTTTTTCCCCCTAAGTAGTAGCATATACAGTTTCCAGCTCTGTAAAGGTGACTGTGCTCCCTGACATCACCAGCCATATTAAATCTCCCTGACATCAACATGCAGGTGAACCGGCGGGTGTATTATATTTAAAAAGTCATGCCACTTACCGACTTCTGGCTTACTTAACGGGGCTGTGGAAACAACGCCCGCTAGATGAACCCCCGCTGTAATCTTTGGCTCTACCCCTTCTGCAGAAAAACAGTGACGGAGCCATCAGAAACTAGCCAGCAGGAAACGAGTGATTAAAATCCAATTGAAGGATTAGATAAGGGAGGCTAAAGGCTATTTCATAGCCATTAGCATGATGGATGGATGGATGAATGAATGAACGACTGACTGAGTGAGTGTGAGCAGATGCAGCCCTGCGGGCCCTGATACAGTAGCCTACTCACTGGTAGTGAAGATGCCCTTGTGTATTCCTAGGACCTCTCCCTTGGTGGAGCGCGCCGTGATGGCCACGTGGTAGGTCTGGGCGGGCTCCAAGCGCTGGAGGTTGATGTGGGACTGGGTGATGTTCCTACGCAGCACCGACGCGTGGTCGTGAAGGCGCATCACGTTCACCTCGAAGTGAACGGTGCCGGGACGCGGCGAGCCGGCCCAGTGCAGGCTCAGGCTGTGGGAGGTGACGTCGGCCACGTGCAGCTCCCCGAGGTGGAGGTCTGTGAGGTAGGGCAGGAAGGATGGACAAACATACACACACACACACAAACATACACACACACACACACACACACACACACATACACACACATCAATATACACATCCACACACGGTCATACGTAGTTGTAAAATCATGTGTGAAGACTGTAAAGTAACATGGCTAACAGAGAGAGACGGATATTGTATGCATAGTAGTGCGTGGTAGTGAAGTAAACTGGTCTATGAAATTCGTCAAACAAACTGACCTTTATGGTGTTTCTCATGGTCTGCCTGCTGTCCGTGCTGAATGTGATGCTTCCTGTAAACAGAAAAAAAAAACATGCGCATAATTTAATTATGTTTCAAGAGTCTCTCTCGCCAGTAAGATGCATTCACATAGCTAACAACATACTTCCACTCCATTCCATTCTAAATGTGGTTCCTGAATTTACCAGGGATTTAGCCGACTGCTAACATATTACTATGTTTATCTTCATTATTTTGGAATGCAATGCATTATATTGTAGATTCATTGCCTCCATAATCTTCCTGAAATACACAATACACAGTATGCACTTACTCTTGCATATTTGTTACTTTTTCTGGCATTTTATGGGGCTGATCATTCTGGAACCACTTGCAGCTTTTGGCAACTTCAGGTGACATGTAGAAGGCATTGTCAACTGCAAGCAAAATAGACACAGAAATTCAGTCAGCCTTGCAACACCACAACACCAGGCAGACTGGCTTGCAAACACAGAGAGAAGGGAGAGAGAAATGGAGAGAGAGAGAGTGAGAGAGAGAGAGAGAAATAGAGAACACAATAGTCTTATATTCTTGGCTAGAGTCAGATTCACAGTGAGATTCCCATGAAATGAAAAGCAGGGACAGGACCGTGAAGAAGTATTAGAGAAAAACATCAAGCCTGTTTGTGTGAACTCTGAAGTGGGGTAAATCTGGGGACAAATTACCATCCAATAAAACCGACAGCTGGTGAGTGTGTAGTGTTTCATCAAGTTACTCGATGCGGCGTGACTGCACTGCAATGTGAAACTTGGATGTGAATGTGCAGGGAGCAGAAGACAAACATGGACTGATGGGAGTGTCAGGAGGCCCCATGGAGGTTACAGGGAAGAAAAAACCTCAACTCACGGCTTAGATATTTGGGCAGCAAGCGGGCGAAGTTCTGAATGTAGTCGTCGTAGAAGCCAGCTTCCTTGTCCACTCGCTTGAAGAAGACGTCGGACGGCTCGCTGGCCACGCGGCTCAGGACGCGCGCGTCCCCGGCGCTCAGTCGGCCGCCGACGCCCAGCACCACCAGGAAGTAGCCCTTGCACTTGGCCTCGGTGGCGGCACGCACCAACCTCTCCTCGTCCGCCTCCACGGAGCCCGTCACCATGAGCACCATGACACGGAGGTGGCGTGCATGGGGCACGGCCTCAAACACGTGCTCCACTGTACCCTCCAGAGCCGCTGCCAGGTCCCGGCCGCCCTCCAGCTGAGGGGTCTTCTCCAGCAGGAAGCGGCGCACGGCGGTGGTCGAGGTGTGCTCGGTCAGGCCGAAGGCCACGCTCACGGCAGGCCCAGTGCGGTTGTGCAGGTACTCGTAGGGGCTGTGCTGGACCAGGGCCACGCGGGCGTGGTGGACAGAAGTGGCCGGCTCGTGGGAGATCTCTAGCTGCTCCACCATGTGGCCCACGTAGTGCTTCATCTCGTCAAAGACGGCTGGCCATGTGCTCTCGGAGCTGTCCATCACGAACGCCATGTCGATGTCCAGGTCGGATTTGAAGGACCGCTTGTCCCTGGCGCTGCGGGGTGGTGTGAAGTCGCACACACCAGCTGGCTCACAGAAATCTGGAAGACGAAAAAAAAAAACATCCAATAAATAAAAGAAAAAGAGAAGATTCTCTTTAATGTGCACATAAAATGCATGCTATTTGCATGTCTGCAATTAATCTCAACTCAGCCATTTTAAATCACGCACAACAAT
The DNA here is from genome assembly GCA_030264315.1 of Sardinella tawilis. NCBI lineage: Eukaryota > Metazoa > Chordata > Actinopteri > Clupeiformes > Clupeidae > Sardinella > Sardinella tawilis. Next base: position 7,837,004 of record JASCQY010000071.1, on the reverse strand, counting down.
TCTAACAGATTAAAGAGGAATCGCTAAGAGTTCATTTGGCATAACATTGCAATTGTGTTCTACAAACAGAATTTGTCACACATTTTCACCATGGCAAGAATCCATCCAGACTTTTTTTTTTTCAGTTTTACTGAATGCGATTTTACCATAGCAGATGTGGCAGCTCATGATCTTGTTGATGACCGACTCGTAGTCAGCTGAGCCAGGAGAGGGAAGGACGATCACCTGAGCCAAGGCCGTGTTATTGACCTTGAGAGGACAAGAGACCAAACATGAATACTTGAAATCATGTGACTGATTGATACAACATGACAATTTCAAGAGTTGCTAAGAGGCATTCCCTTGTATTTACAACACAAAGAGTTACATAAGAACTGTTTTTTGAAGAGTTTGTGCTAACAGCAAAACACATTTCAGTTTCGCCTTTCAAATTGTTTCACGCCAGAAGGCGAGAGAAAAACTAACTACAAGTGACTACAACATGATAAACTGGCTGCAATAACTATTTGTTTGTAATAGACATATTTTATTTCAGGGAATAGCCACTTTGTTTGGAAAACACTGATTCTGTTATTCCAAGAACAAACTAAGGCCAATGACTAGACAGTGGTATCAGCTGGTGTGTCCACCCCGGCGGTGTGAGCTTTTACCTGTACTGCCCTACTGAGTTGGCGGTTATCAGCGTTGAGGAGGAAGACTGAGGAAATGCCGGCATCGTACAGACGGAGTGCGGCGGCGCTGAAGGCCGGTGAGATCTTGACCCCGCCACCTACAAAGAAGACGGCCACCTTGCGGACCAGGAAGCCGCTGCGCACCCTTTTGAAGGTGTTCTGGGCCAGGAAGTTCATGGCGGTCTCCAGGCTCCGCTCCTTGCGTGAGCTTTGAAGCTGCAGCCCCTCCACGGCTGTCAGGAGCTCCTTCTTCTTCATGGCATCGGCGAAGCGCACCTCGGTGGTCACCTCGCTATTGTAGAGGGTCAGAGCCACGCGGGCACCACGGGGACAGTTGCCCTGGGCGATGGTGATATTATTCATCAGGCGGCTGACAGAGTCGCGCATGTTGTTAAACACTTGCCTCTGCACACCCTGGGATGTGTCAAGGGCAAAGGCCAGCTCAGTGGGATAGAGCGGGCACTCCTGAGAACCTGGAACACAGGATGGAGTGATCAGAAACATATATCCCAGTGTTCAAATTATACTGTAAATATCAACATGTTAGAAAGCACAGTTCTGTGCCATGTGCGCTTACCATAGCAACAAGCTGCAAGCAAGAAACAAAACAAAACAATATTTGTTATTACATTGTTGTCACACGGCACATTTTCAATACATGTATTTCAATACACAAGTAAATCAGCCACATATTCTTCAATTACATATATACTTACGACAGTTGTCCCGAATCTTTTTGACAAGGTCACATTG
>JASCQY010000071.1:7820508-7835309 GCA_030264315.1 Sardinella tawilis | reverse complement strand
TCTCCCTTTTAAGACATTTTAAGAGTTCAGAGATCACCAGACTGACAGGTCTTCACACACACACACACACACACACATACAACCTGACTCATCTTAAGGCCTTGTGCACATGACCACATTACTGCCATATAGACAAAAGTTCTCCTGCCTCACTTGACACATCCAAGAATTGTTAAGGACAGAAAAGATTACTATCATCTTCACCTTTGGTCCGGGGTATCCAGGGAAGCCTTCATCACCCTAAGGAAGCAACGCAGCCGCATATCAACTACATGTTAACATTCATTTTTAATTCAGGTATACAGGTTACATAATTATTACTTGATTGTAATTGAATTATAATTCAAGTTTAGTCCTGTAATTATTTTTTTTGTGAATAAAATGCAAAATAACAAAAGTCTACCTTTCTTCCTTTAGGTCCAGGTTCTCCGAATCCATCACGACCATCCTCACCCTGCGTCAAATGAATGGAATGTACAGCATGTCATTTTTTACATACAGCAGCATGCAACATGCAACAGTATGCATGCACTGCATGCATCTAATGCAGCACCTTTTGTGCATGGGAATGAATGGTGCCTGAGAAATGACCAGGGATCTTATTGGCAAGGCTGTGGGTTGAGTTACTGACGGAACAGTTTGAATGAGTGACAGAAAACATCCACTTGTGCTAACTGCTGATCAAATATTATGGCTGGCCTTTTTCTCTTCTCCTCTCTTCAGACGCCTAATGTCTATGAAGGAAAAACAGCTGCAGGAATAGTGGGTCAACTCTTGAACTCTTGAGTTGATGCCATTTTTTAAAACAATGTCATTTAGCATCTCTCATACCTTTGTAGTCACAGAACAAATGATTAAAAAGATTCAAATTCCTGTGAAAAACTGCAATCTCACTTTTCTCACTAAGATTACATTTATCTACATGCAGTGGTATGAAACAGTCTCTGCACTGTCCTAACACACAAACGACAAGATGTGCAATTTAAAGGAGGTATCCGAAGTGAATCAAACCGAAGCCCTGTTGTCTGAGGCTGCCGAGTGCTGTCGATCAGAACGTCAGCAGTAGGTACAACATAGACGCGAACTGGCCGCTACCGCTAACTGATTAGGGCATGTCTGATTCATTTTCATATTCACTCCGGATACCTCCTTTAAATTATTGTGAAACAGCTTGTCTGCACATAATAGGAGACAATTTAATTAATAAAATCCAAGATGTGTTTTTGCCAGGGACGTGAGCTACTGCAGGAGTGGCCTGGTTGGGGGGGGGGGGGGGGGGTAAACAGAGATTTACAGATGCTGGCACTATCTAAGGGTCACCAGGTTCCCAGAGCAACATCTGGACAACACCTTTCACCCATTAAAACATATGGCTGAAAAAAAATATCCTTCAAGACCAGTTAACAAACAACAGAGAACCATTATCAACATCAGAATATGGAAGTTAAGACTGATAATCCTCAGTGTTGACAGAAAGGACTGAGGTCAGTGATTTGCAACTCTGACGCAAAAATGGTGCTAGAAAGCCAAGTCAAGGGAGGTGAAAAACAATAAACGTCGAACTGGGGGAGCTGACAGACGACAGTGCAAGTATGCAAGACGAGGTCAGACTGTGGACTCGGAGAAGAAAAACAAATTGATCCCCGCAAATATATGTTTTTTAATACACTACTGGCTGTTTACACAAGAATAGTAAACAGCTGAGTGTAGCCTAAGCGTATAACATAGGCAGCTTCCACTTTTTTTTTGGTTTGGGGAGGTGTGACTAAGTCTGAGATACTATTCAAAGATGACTTCAGGGCCCATTAAGAGGCAGAGCACTGCGACTGGAAAGAGCTGTGTTTATGTGAGCGCAGCTCTTGGCACACATTGTACCACGCACCAGCCATCACGAGACCATGAGTCACGACACAGACAGCCAACCCCGAGAATCAGGACACACGCTGTTGAATCTCAGACTAAAAAGTCAAGAGTTCTTCTATGCCCTGACAATAGACAAGCAGCATGCTTAGAAGCCTGTTTTGACTGCCTTGTCACACTAGCCTGCCAAGCGCAGAGAGGTACCATATGCTGTCATGGCAACAAAGTTTGTTTATTACATTTTGCACTAGTGGAAGTGGTCAGTAATTTACTGTAACTTACTTTAAGGGACAACTTCACCATTTGGACTCTTGTGTGTTTGACGAAAGGGAGTTCCTAGCCATGCGTTCCATAATCATCCTTGATGTAGTGTGTTTGAGTCTCATGGATAAACATAGATAGGCTGGCACATACAACATGTGCCAGCCTATCAGCTCATCATAATAAGCATGTAGCTATCATCACTGCCACCCTGCAGTCAGAGGCAGTGGGCAGGCATTACGAGGGCAAAACACCTGCCTCCTTACTACTCCTCACATGCCACATGTATATGGACTATTATCTTGTGTCGGCAGATACAATTGTGAAAGAAGATCTTCAGAACACACAACTTACAGGCTCTCCTCGTGGACCCATGGGTCCAACAACCCCCTTAGGTCCAGGTTCTCCTGGCTCACCCTGTTGACAGAGATAGATATAGTCTTTACCGTCTGCACATGCATGCCTGCCTTACATACATACATGTACTGTACATGGACATAACATGGACACATTAGCAGATTTAGGGAGAGAGAGAGAGAGAGAGAGAGAGAGAGAGAGAGAGAACAGATGAGAGACAGACAAACAGAAGACAGAATCAGGTCAGCAAATGGTTGCATGTCAAATACATACTGCATGCAAATGCCCTTGTTAAAACATTCAGCTACTGTTACATTTAGCCACTAAACAGAGATGCTTTGTCCGTCTGGACCCATACAGGGCACAAATGTGCAAAAGACACCATCGACAGCAGCTGACTGGAGGCTGATGTGCATGTATTTACCTTGCGACCCACAGTCCCTCTTCTGCCTTTCTCCCCAGCTGGGCCAGGCGCTCCTCCAGGTCCCTGTGAGACACAAGATGGAGGGAAGATAGTTCAGTTAAGGAGAAGGATAAACAGGCCAGCCTAGTCAATGTGACACTTGTGCATTCTCCCACTCAGGGCTAATTCGTTTTAAGTGCTCTGTGAATTGCGCTGCAAGAATCAACATCACTGAAGAAGAGCACTGAATCTTCTGCGGTGGACTAAAAAGCTAGCCTAACCCCTTTTGGCTTAAACAATTCATCCATTCCAAGACACATGGCTTACATCTATTTGTTTGCATCTGATTTCATTTAGGAAAAAAACACTGCAAACAATTCTACAAAACATGCTTGCTCTCAACATCAAGAACCAAAGGCAAATGCATAACAAGCACCCATCAAACAACTACAGTATATGGCATATGGTCTACATTTGCTTTTGTGCACATGTGAGGGACACGTTTTCTTGCCATCGCAATTCTTTGGTTTATCTGCTTTTCTGACTTAAAAAACAGCACACACATATGGCCTTTTCAAACTGCTGAATGACATTGTTTGTATTATTTTTGTTTTATTAATTTCATCTGCCTCAACTCAAACAATTATGCACAAAACTCATTGCAGGCGCCTTTTCAGATGTAGAGAGATGAGAAGCTTTAGCACAGACTGTTATAAAACATTGCTAGTCTTTGATTATGATTGGCTGAACTGAATTTGAAGTATAACTCTGTCTATCCAAGATGACCACATTGCATTCTATTACTGTGACACAAGTTCATGTGAAAATTTTTTGTGATCCACTCTGCGCTAAAGGAAAAATATTGCTGTGTTATATTGCTATATTATATTGCTTTTTAACAACAATTCTATTACCAACAAACAAAGTGTTAAAACAACGAATTGTGTTTTCTACCATTAAGGTTGAATGTCTGTTTGTTCAATCTCCGCACCTCAACATAGTTCCAAGCTTAGCTTGGCATCTCCCATTGCCAAACAACGCAACAGCGACTCAACTAAAGTTCGGAGAGAGTGGCTATATTTTGCCTTTGCACATGGCTGCTTGCTTATCTGTATGTCACATGCCAAGTTACTTAATCACACTAATCCTTTAAAATGTTTTCTCTGGAGAGAACAGCAAATGTGACGGTATGAAAATTACAGCTCTCTTGTATTGGAACGCTCACATTGGTAAACTCAATGGAAAATGTAGAGTGATTAATAGCTGTAAGGAGTCACCCCTGGTATATCGTGGGTTATAAGTTTAGGAAAAAATCTGCACACTCTTTCCTAAACTTATAAGCCTATACCAAATCCTGCACCTCACACAGATAAGCGGTGATTTTTTACTTTTTTTTTTACAAAAAAATACCCACTACTAGAGACGTGTAGTGTATCTTGTCTAATCAAAAATGACCAGTTAGCAACTCAGTTGTTGGCAATGGGAAATTGCATTGCAACCAACAAAGTAGGTAACTTAGTTAGCAACTATGGTTTTGGGAAACACACCCTAGTTCGACTGGACTTAAGTGCTGTATAATTAAGAAATGTAATCATATTTCTGGTTACAGCGTCCTTAACACTGCCAAATGATGTATCTGATAACCACAGTAGAAAAGTATTGACCCCCACAAGGCAGTAGGTTCCTACAGTGGGGTCCTGAGGCTTCTTGAGGCTTATTGCTGAATCTTACCCTTGGTCCAGGATTTCCAGCCTCACCCATTGGCCCTGGTGATCCATTTGGTCCAGAAGGTCCCTGTAAAATTAACACTAGTCAGATAAATAGTTCTGAAATGGTGCTTAAGTTATTTGTCATTCAAAATGTTTGTTTCTACTGTTACTGCATTACATATTACATTATATATATATATAATGTGTTTATGTTTCATTTACCAACAAATACACATATTAAATGAGACTGAAATACATTTCTACCATATGATGCCAATGGCAAAGGAAGTTTGCATGGTTTACCTGCAGGTTGACCAGCAGCAGCATGCATATGGCATACAGTATTATTTATGACTTTTATAACTTACTAGACTTGAGATATGTAACTTACTCTCGATCCTGCAATCCCAGGCTCTCCTGCGAGACCTTCTGCGCCAGGTTTCCCAGGAGCTCCCTTGAAAATAAAATTCAGTAATGAAGTCTTTTTGTGTTGTGCAGGAATACCAGTCATTTCAGACTCTGGAAAGGTCATTTTTTTCTTTCTTTAATTACCAGATTTTTTGTTTCTCTTGCCATGTCAATTAGCTTGCCCTTTCACTGTTCAAAAGACTTACATTACCAAACACTTTTACAATACTTATTTGCCATATTTTACAGTCTGAGATATTTTGTATTCACTTCCACTGTTTTTGACTACTCTGGAGTCAGGGAGTCTGAGGCTCTCACTTACAGGTTGTCCAGGTGCCCCTCGTCTTCCATCCAGACCCTATAAATAGTAAACAAAACAGAATAAAAACAGGTGTGAAAAATGAGTGAAAATTATTTCACAGGTTGTAAAACTGGTTGAATACAACAATTCGATATTACTGTAAAAGAAAGAGTTGAAAATGTAAAATTGTAATGTAATGTAATGTAATGTGAAATCCACAGCTACTGCATCAATTACGAAAAATTCACTAGTGTCACCCAGGATGAAAAATCTGGTCTGTCTGTAAAGGAAGCCACTTGGCTACTAATTAAATTAACTATCAAGACGGCAAGGATGTCTGACAGTGCAACAGATGTAGATCCATACGTGATCAAGCCCAAACAGATGCTGGATGATCTCAAGTTCAGCTCATGTCACAGTGACATTGTAAACACTGCCATGGAAATATCCTTGTAGTGACAGTACAGATAATAGAAGCATAGCCATGGAAATTCTAAATCATGTTAAACTGTCAAAGCCCCACCGCATGAAAGGCAAACTTCAGAAAATGATTTTCTGATGTAGAAGACTGATCAATGGTTGCACTGATAGGTTACATTAAATGACAAGGACAAGCATTTTCTTTGATATTGAGACAACTGCATTTAAACCCATGCAAGTAATTTGATACTGAAAAGATTTGGTAAGAATCCAGTCTAGCTTTAATGCCTGCAAGTAGATTCTGATTAAAGATTCTAAAATTACATTTCTGGAGCAGTCAAGGTCTTGATTGACCTCATTACAGTCTATATTGCTGTATCACAATAGATACAAAATCACTTTGCATTGTGCCAAACAATTTCAATTTTAAAATCATTGGAACCTGAGACCTCTTGGGGCTTCAAACGGCTATGTGTAGTTCACATAGAACTATTTCAGTTCTGAGTCATCTTAAGACACAGGTTTGCATTAACTTGCACTGCATTGCATTGTAGGTGCTACCATCAATGATAAATGACTTGTCCATTAGCATTAGAGGATATCTGAACAAATGGTGCTTAGACGTTTGTGACATTAAATAATTGCAGTTGTCTCTTTATATTCTGTTGTGGCTTTTAGGTCATTTCTGAATGTTTTAACCTAAAACAGCACACATGCCTAATCAATGAGTCCTCAGTGTTTATTTTAGGGCATTCTAATATTCCAGTCACACAAGGGTGATGGCACCTGTTAAAGGCACCAAGTGACACTCTGAATATGATAGAAAAGACAGAACAAAAGCATAGAGTTTACAAATAGACCCATACCCTTCTCCCTGCTTCTCCTGGAGTTCCAGCTTGGCCATCCTCCCCAGGCTCTCCCTAGAGGATAGCATATGAAGGGCTTAGTGAGAAATCAGTGGGAGTATTTTCAAATGATTCATCACAAAACGTCAGTTAGGAGAGACGCGGGAGTTTATTAGAGATACACCCGTTCTGTCATTTTTCAGAATAAAAGTGAATAAAGACGTACAATAGGCCCTGCATCGCCTTGGTCTCCCTTTAGTCCTCGCTGAGTATTGTCTCTTCCTGTAGATCCCTAAAACATCATATTTGGGAAAAAAGGCAAAGGTTGCTAAACCGCTATAGATACATTTTGTCAATCATTTGATTTTATGAATCAATCATCACCCCTCTGCCCCCTTCCAACACACACAAACACACTAATGGATTCCTGGACTTAATGCCAACAATAAGTATATTATCTTACTTCTTTAACCAGCTATTCCACTGATTAAGAACCAAGGGTAACACTACAAACATGCTGCACATAAAAAAGCGGCAGCACATGAAACGCAAATGTGCTTTAATTGTAAGCAGTTGGCGAGTACTCACAGGATCTCCTGAGATGCCAGTTTGTCCTATGTCTCCAGCCTGGCCCTTAGCACCTTTAGCTCCCTGGACACAACATACATTTTCGTTTTTGTTTTGTCAAGATAACAACAACGGAAACAACAAGCATTCGTCCTCTCTGTACATTTCTGATAATAGCCGTCACTCACCCTTCTCCCTGGGTTACCACGTTCTCCTGGTGGGCCTGCCACCCCACTTGTGCCCTGGTGAAATGAAATGTACACTGTTTTATAAAAACGAAGACCAAATGTTCACTACGCAATGAACAAGCCAGTAAGATGGCTGGGGGGATTTCATGGGCTAATGAGCAAACGGATACAATTTGGTTGCAAAAGTTACATTGTGAAATAGAACAATAATCAAGTGTGTCGGACATGTTCCGGAGTGTCCCTCAGCCAATTACTAGGCCTATGTGAGGTTACTGTGAAGAGGCACTTGGAATCCTTGATAATTGTGTGGTTTTATTTAGCCTGAGAGCTACATGAAAAATGAAGACAAAGCTTGACTCTTTACCTCTTCCCCATTGATTCCATCCAACCCAATGTCTCCCAGCTCTCCCTGTTTGGAGAAAAATAGAGCATCAATAAATATTCAAGTTTATAATGTTTTCTCTCTACAGTATAAAAGCAGCTCCATTGCAAACAAACTTACCTTCTCTCCTGAGTATCCCCGAGAACCCTTTAAGATACAAGAAAGAATGAATGAAAATTGGATTAATTGGATTATTCAGTATGCATCCATTACCTTCAATCTCGTGGTTAGCTACACTCTTTTACCATTTCTATGCAAGACGAGACAATAAATACTATGCACATGTATTTGTCCATTTAGTCCAGATACAAGACTGTATCATCTAACCTTGACACCTCTTGGTCCAGGACAGCCTTGGAAACCCTGGGTTCCATTGACACCTGGGGGACCTCTCTCACCCTGAAATATGGACAGCAGGTGAAGAGCATGAATGACGGAGACATGTATAAAACAAACAAACCACAAAAACAGACACGTCTCCTGCATGATGACAATACTATAGAACTCCAGGCATGCATAATTCCCAGCATGAGGGACTCACCGGACCACCTTCATCTCCAGGATGTCCTCTGTATCCCTGAGCTCCAGGTTCACCCTGTAATACACACAATGATGCATCAGTGAATCACTTCAATGAAAATTGTCCTCATCCAGTTGTCCACTAGAAAGTATTTAATAATTCACCATGAACAAGAAAGACTTACTTTAAGAAAGAAGACTTTAGTTTCACTGAATTTAACCTGTTTCCAGTAAGGCTGGTAATTATGCCAAATGAAGATTTATGACTAGAGAACATGTGCTGCCTTTAACAAATACATACTGTAACGCAACGTTAACAAACCTTAATTCCAGGTTGTCCAACAGCACCTCTGTCTCCCCTCTGACCAGTGCATTTGCAGGGTACTGAGCAGCACTCTCTTTCAGCAATGTTGTCCTACGAAGAATTACAGACAAGTGAAAAATTTAAAAGCGTGGGTGAACTGCTGTTTACACAAGAATACAATAGCCATGGCTTAGTTTCCTTCTCAGTTGGCCTTGGTTTCTGCATTAACTCTCGACATATGCAGTATGTACATACTTGTAGGCTAGTGCTTGCAGAACAAGAAGTTGTTGGATTATACATACCAACTCTTCCAGAATCTCATAATCCAGATCCATGAGGTTAACACGCAGTGGGCGGGTGTATCTGAACCCACGACCATATTCCAAAAGAACTGCTTCTTCAAACTGTGGCACCCTCTCCAGACCCACCAAGATGAAACTGTTCACTCCTGAAAGAACAGTGGCCATCCCATGACAAAGCATTGACAACTGGTTTGTACTTAACTTTCTTTATCGTACTTTTGTTTTTAGAACACAAGCTGCTATGTCAAACAAAAAAGATTTTTTCTGGTATTCCAGTTTGGAAGGAGAACTGCACTATGTCAGTTTAAATACTATTATCATGTATCAATAATCTCCTCTTTACAGTTCTTACCTGAAAGCCTCATATTTTCTACTCGGGCCTTCATCTGCCTATACTGTCCATCAAGACCATCTGTCAGGTGAATCACAACCTTGGAAAAAGCAAACACATTGTTTTGACATACTCATAGATAATACAATAATAAAGTTTAATGAACTATAAGTAATCAGGCATAACACTACCTAAGTTAAAGTATGCTCTACTATCAGTATAAAAACAAATATGTTACCAACACATACTAGTTGGAATTAGGCTATTTAGCATGACCGGATGAGAACCATAAGGAAAAGGCAGTGCAGCAGCATACCTTGACAGATTCCTTAGGCTGAGTTTTGAACCTAGCAGTGTAGGCATCGATGGTTTTGCCGTTGAGGACAAAAGGTCCACGGCTACGAAGGTTCCGGAAGGCTTCCAGAAGCTCAGTGTAGTTGTCTGTGAATTCTAGATGCATTGGCTCAGAGGCAGAGTCCAAGGCCATTATGCCCACTCTTATGGTTGGAGCCTGGCCGGATGTGCAGCTAATGGGTTGAAGTTTCATGATTCGCTGCAGGATGGCAGACATCTTTGTCTCCAGGTTTCTCTGGGCTGAGAATATGTTCTGTGAGGACACATCGAATCCCAGCAGGACATCAAGGCTACAACCTAGAGGATGGAAGAGATGGGACATGATGATTAAAGGTGTGGATCTTATATTTGGTGAAAGGTTGGACCATGCACAAACTATGTATATCCTGCACCATGCCATGTCAAGACTTACTTCTTGTGGATTCTTGCACCCCTGTGCACAGTTTAATGCCTTTGAGGTCATCATCCAAGGTCACCAGGATCTGCTCATTCAGCTCTGAGAGTTCTTGATAGATGCTGGCCCTTGCCACAGTGGCAGACTCACTTGCCAAATTCACAAGCTCGGCTTGAACTTCACCCACACCAATGGCATAGACACGGACTCCAGCGGCCTTTATTCCAAGAGCTGCTGACTTGCTGTCGTCTGCTGATTTGCCGCCTGTCACCACCATCAAGATCTGTGGGATGCCCATATCCTTCCGACTCCCTCTCTCCTTTATAAAATGGTTCTGCTGCACATGCCGAATGGCAGCTCCTGTGTTAATGCGGTTCCCACCCTTGTACTCTGCCTGGTTAATTGCATTAATTATGTCGTCCTTGTTTTGATAGGTGTTCAGGTAGAAGACGTCAGTCACATCAGCAGCAAAGTGGGCCAGAGCAATCTGTAAGCTGTCTTGATCATTGTAGAAGGCATCAATAAGGTTCACAAGGAACTCCATGACCTCTCTGAAGTTGTCCTTGCCCAGGTTCATGGAGCCATCCACTAAAAACACAATATCAGCTGCCCTGGGCATGATTCCTGATGTTGCTGTGAAAACAAATTAAAGAGGACAAAATGTCAGATAGGTGTAACAGATAAATACAGTATGCAATGCAAAGATATCTATTTTTGCTGTTAGCATTACCCAATCTCAGACACAATCTGTGCATTATTTAAAATAATTTCACCATTATTTAAAATAATTTCACCTTATTGCACATTTTAAAATGGGAAAATGTAATACATGTATAGCTTAGGCAAACAAACAGATAATAAGAAATACATAAATGCTTACTAGGCTCTTCAATTGTCGGTGGCTCCTCAATAATGCCCCCTTGAAGTCTAGCAATGAGTTGCTGCTCGATATTGGGAAGGTTGGGGAAGGCTGACACTTTAAGAACATCTTGAGGGGTAGTGGCGATCTGCATGAGTTGTGTAGTGTCAGCAGCACCAGCACCAACTCCAATGCAGTTCACCCTTGCACCCTTGAGGATGGCACCTTTGTTGGACACATCTGTGGCGGATCTTCCACCGGTCAGTACAACGAGGTGCTGAGAGGCCACAGCAGGCCTTACCCCTTTATCAGGACGCAGTTCGTTCCTCATGACGTAGTCGATGGCTGAAGCCAGGTCGCCTGCTCGGCCGCCAACTTGACGAAGCCTTCTGACAGCTGAGATGATGGATTCCTTATTAGAGTGGGTGTTGAGAGAGAATTCGGTCTTGGTGCTACCTGCATACTGAACTAACGCAACACGCACTCGATCTGGATTGAGGTCTAGCTGTTGGAGAGTCTTCAAAATGAAGTCACGTATATGGACAATTCCACCCCCTCCAGTGCTGTCTGATCCATCAACAAGGAAGATGATATCCTTTCTTCCCAGGTCGAGCACCTCTGAAAATTGTAAAAAAAAAAACCATCTTCAAATTGCTGATGTACATTGGAATAAACTAATCATGAAATTTGAGTCTTTCTAACATTACAACAAACTGAATCAGTCATTTAATCATTTTGAATGCATGACCATTTTTTATCCACCACTATCCACTACTTAGACAGAGTACATTAAACAAAAAAAAAATACATTATTAAAATAATAATAACATTACCATCTAAAACAGGAAATAATTTTCAGTTTGCTGTATATCTGTATTACAATATTACACAAAGATTACACTGTAATGTACAAATATTACACACTACACAACCGTTGAGCCAGTATGACGGTTAATACCATACCTGTGGGGGGACTTGGCAGAGTGATGGTAGATGTCACATCTGTGATGTCCCGAGTGGTCATGGTCTTCACTGAGGAGACGAGCTGCTGCTCCACTGTTGGCAGCTGTCTGAAGTCACGCACCGTGTATGTAAGCTCTGGCTTCAAAGAGATGAGCTTGAGCTCATCAGCATCAGCATTCTTGGCTCCAACAGCTACTGGTGCCACTGAGTTGCGTTTCAGCTGGTATGCAGGACCCGACACATCATCTGCGGACTTGCTACCTGTAACTAGAATCAGGAACTGGGGTACTCCTTCTTCAATACGACTGCCGGCTGATCTTTGGTAAATGTTCTTTGAAACCCAGTCAAGTGCACGTCCTGTGTTGAGTTGGCTACCACCCTTGTTGCGCATTCGCCTTACAGCGCCCTTTACCTCATCTTTGGTAGAATGCTCATTGAGAAGGAACTCCTGCCTGGGGTCATCGCTATATTGCACAACAGATACACGTACATTGTCCAGTCCTACATCCAGCTTGTCCACAATCCTCATAATCATGTCACGAATATTAGGAACAGCGTTGAGTCCATCAACGAGGAAAACAACGTCTCTCTTATCTCCTGGAATTATTGGAATCACAGGACCTGCATATATAATATGTAAAACAATAAAGAAACTAAGATTACCTTAATTACACCATGGCATTTGAATAACAAACAGCAAGCACTGAATCATTTCTCACATCACATAATTTACCTCACTACCAACATATACAGTATTGGAATTCTGGCCTATAATGTGTGAATGAATTAATAACTGTTCATATCAATTACCTTGATAGTCAGGGAAAACGGGACGCATCCGTGCTATTTCTTCATCAGACAGCTCAGTTAGAGTGGTGACCAGTTCGTCTTGGACAGTATAGAGCCCGGGGAGGTCATCCACAGAGTGGGCATAAGATGGAATGTAGGAAATAACCTGGAGTTCTCTGGGATCAACATCTCTGGTTCCAATGCCAATGGAGAGGACCCCAGACCTTTTGAGATCTGTTGCTGGTGTCAGATCATCTGAGGACCTTCCTCCTGAGACAACTATCACAAACTGTGGAACACCTTCCTCTCGTCTGCCTCCAGATCGCCTGGCTAAAACATCACGACTGACAAACTCGACCGCTTTGCCCAAGTTGCGTTCTCTACCACCACGCTGTCTCAGTCCCCTGATTGCATTCAAGACCTCTTCCTTGGTTGTGTGTGAGTTGAGGTAGATGTCAGCGTTTGGATTATCTCCATACTGCACTACACCCACACGGATCTTGTTTTCACCAACGTTGAGCTTTTCCACCACCGTCCGCACAAACTCCACAATGATGGGGAACTCCCGGCCAACTCCATCGGAGCCATCAATGAGGAAAACGACATCCTTCTTTGGACCCTGGGCTTCAGCTGAAAAAAGAATGCATAAAAAAAAGAAAATTAGCAGATATAATTACATAATAGACTAGTACAAAAACAAAACAAAACAAAACAATTCATGTTTGTCAACTCATTAATAATGCCCTGTTAAAAATAATTAAATTCATAACATGATGTTAAGGTACTGTACATGTACCTGTTTTTTAACATAAGCAGGCAATAGGAAAAAGTTGTTGAGTTGTTACAGGCCAAGGCATCAAAGGTAGATACTGTCAGTATAATAGACTCCAAATAAATCAATATACAGCATGACACAGCATGCACAATGCAATGGATTAGGTATTGTATACATCCAATGAGAATAATTTGAGATTCAAAATATTAGGTGGCCCATTTTAATTATTAGACACTATTTTTTTTTTTTTTTTTTTAATCTTAATACATGGGCTTATCACACCGCCTTAAAGGAACACGCCACCGTCTTTCCATACATAATTATGTTCTTGTCTTGTCTTTTTTTTTGGTCTGGATTTGAAATTGTACTCTTCACATTGCCATATTTATGAAAATCAGACTCGCACTGACTGGCAATGGAAATCTGATCAAGTCAATGATCAAGTCAATGTAATGCTGGCAATGCAAGACAGGCATTCTCACTTGGGTGAACCAGCTTGCAGGTCCCTGAATTCACAATGAAAGTCTAATTTTAAGCCCATTTCTAAATTACAAATCACTCAGAAATGCTTATTCACCATGGGGTGGGTTTTACAATGATGACAGACATAGTGCATCAAACACTGCCAAGAAATTGTTGCACTGACAGCATCACATGTAATTTCTTTATGAATTTTTCAAGGAATATGTTTGCTGTACTTCTAAAAATATTTGGGAAGAGTTTGATGCCCAGATTTAATTTTCCACTGTGGGGATGGTCAGGTCAGAAGTGACTAGATCTAATCCAGATCTCAATCTGAATTTGGCATTAGCTAGGCTAAGTATTCAGACTCAACACCAACATTATTTACCTTGCGTACATTTACAGTGCAGCAGATTCTGGACATGATATAATTTTGGAGCAACTTGGAAGGATGAGCAACCTTCATCAGTAAAAGATAGCAAATCATACCAAAATGGGTCCCTAACATACCACACGTTTCTGTAATGTATGGTGATCAGACGTCCCCAATTTACAGGGACAGTCCCAGTTTTTGGTGGTCTGTCCCTGTCCCTCGGTCCCTCATTTCTGAAGCTAAAACATTACTTATTTCAATGATATTTACTGTAGAAATAGAAATGTTACCATGGAAAATTCAGGGAAATGCCCACACACATTGTACAGTATAATGTAATACACATTGTGTATATATTGCAAGCCGTATACTTTATACCAGGGGTTCTTAAAATTTCAATGGGTGAGGGCCAATTTAGCAACCCAACATTGAACTAAGGGCCACCAAAGGGCCGGGTGGAGAAAAAGAAAAAAAAAACCCTGTAATTAATTGTGATTAATTTTCACCAGATTGCATCTCTACAGTTTATGACCAAGTTCATACAGGAAACACGGGCGTCGCCGTAATTGGGTCGTGACGCGAGCCAATCAGCTCCGCTCCCTAAACGCCGAGCTTGTTTAAATTTCCGTGGCCTGCGGGTAGACTCACGCAGCTCCTGCGACATGTCGGCGCTTT